>JACEGR010001743.1:0-153814 GCA_014170235.1 Listronotus bonariensis | reverse complement strand
TTTTCATCGTAGCTCGCTTGTTTAGCGGTATTGTTAATTTCATCGGCCTAGGAGGCAAGATGAATTCACCTATGGTAGATTTAAGAATTTTCGAACAATGTTGCATGTATTAAGAATGACAGATTTCTGTAGGATAACAGTTATAAGGAAGGGTAGACCTAAAGTGCCAAGACTTTTTGACAATGTTACAGGGACAATTCCCGTCGATGAGATCACTATCGGGACTATTTGTACATTATCTTGCCTCCATTGTTGTTTTATTTCGTGCGCCAAATCTGCGTACTTAGCAAGTTTGTTATGTATGGTTTCCTGGATATTATTGGTATTTGGCACTGCTATGTCAATAAGAAAGGTTTTCTTTTCTACCTTATCAACCAAGATAATGTCTGGTCTATTTGAGGGTAGTGTTCTATCAGTCAGAACAGTTCTGTCCCAGTACAGGCGAAAGTTATCATTTTCAAGCACGGTTTCTGGTTTGTAATGATAGTAAGGGCAAGTGTCGTTAGTCAGATGATGCAGCTTAGCCAGTTCTTGATGGATTATTTTTGCCACACAGTTATGCCTGTGCAGATATTCAGTAGATGATAAAGATATACATCCTGCTGTTATATGTTGGATTGTCTCCGGAAGGCTCAGGCATTTTCTACAACGGTCGTCTCTTATTTTCGGATCTTTTGTAATCAACTTAAGATAGTTTCTTGTAGCTATCACTTGATCCTGTATAGCTATTATGAAGCCCTCAGTTTCAGGAAATAGATCCCCTCGAGTCAACCAATAGTTCGACTTTTCATAATCGACATTTTCGGCATTAAGGTCGTGAGGATACCTTCCATGTAGGGCCTTTTCTTTCCATGTGTTGATTTTAGTGGCTATATGATCTGCTTTTGATGTAATATTAGGTTCTGCGTTAACATTGCAAAGATTTAAAGGGGTGTAGTTGTAGTCCGCTCGCATGATTGCTCGATGAAGAAGGGAGGTTTCGCTTTTAGTAAAAAAGTATTTTTGAAGATCTGCTACTTGCTTTTTGATAAGAAAAGCAAGATCAGTAAGTCCTCTGCCTCCCTTGGTTCTGGAAAGGGTAAGTCTTTCAATAGCCGATTGTGGGTGATGTGCTCGAAATTTCGTGAGAGTTGTTCTGGTCTTCCTCTCAATATCTTCTATATCCGTCCTTGTCCATCTAATTACACCAAAAGAGTACGTTAAGACCGGAATAGCATATGTATTAACTGCTTTAATCATGTTCTTAGCATTAAGTTTAGTTTTTAGAATCTCTCTTAGACGGTTAATATATTCTTTCTGAAGGTTCTCCTTCATCCTGCTGTGCTCTGTACGGGCTGACTGATATACGCCCAAGTATTTATAGGTTTCTCCCTCATCCATAGATCGAATAAGACTACCGTCTTTTAGTATAAAGTCATTTGTGGTGTGCCTCCCTTTGATAACTGTTTGAGTTTTGCATTTATCGACACCGAAGCTCATTTTTATGTCGCGGGAAAATATTTCTATTGTCTGCAACAATGAGTTGATATGTGCTGACGTCCCAGCATAGATTTTAATATCATCCATGTACATTAGGTGTGTAATGTTATATAGGGTTTCCCTGTTATCTTTAATGGCAAATCCATGCCTACTTTCATTAAGCATATGGGAGAGGGGTTGAGAGCCAGGCAGAACCACAGAGGGCTCAGAGAGTCTCCTTGGAAAATGCCTTGTTTAATTTGAATATTTTCAGTTGTTATTGTTTCATCTCCGTTCCTAAGATTTAGCTGTGTGTTCCAGTGACCCATCATATGTTTTAGCAGAGTTATGAGCGGTGGTGCTATTTTATAAATCTCCAGTACTTTAAGGAGCCAAGTGTGTGGAACAGAGTCAAAAGCTTTACGGTAGTCTATGAAGGCGGTATACAAATTTCTTCGTTTGTGTACTGCTTGTTCCATAATTACGGCATCTATAAGCAGCTGTTCTTTACATCCTTTGGACTTTTTGATACACCCTTTTTGCTCTTGAGCTATAATTTCGTTGGTTTCGCAGTGTTTATAGATCATTTTTGTAACGCATGATGTAAGAAGCTTGTAGATTGTTGGTAAGCAGGTTATAGGTCTATATTTTGCGGGATTCGTGGTATCGTTGTCTTTTGGTAGCAAGTATGTTAATCCTTGCGCGAAGTATGTTGGGATTAATGTAGGTTCCTGGATAAACCTGTTGAAGTGATAAGCTATGTGTTTATGAGTGCATTTAAAGCGTTTGTACCAAAAGTTGTGAATTCGATCTATACCAGCCGCTTTCCAGTTAAAGGAATCCTCTACTGCCTGTCTTACTAGATCAAGAGATATTATAGATTCGTCCATTGGTCTTAGTTCTTCCATTCTATCAATCTCATGTTGTATCCAGGTTGCTTCGGTATTATGAGTGTTAGATACGGACCAAACTGATTCCCAAAACTCCTTGGTTTGCCGTTTTGTGGGTGGTTTGCCGTTGTTGTGTCTGACCGCATCTCTAAGCCTTCGATAAAACTGTTTCTCGTTATTATGAAACAGCTTATTGGATGTTTTTCTTAAGTTAGATTCTCTATACCTACGAAGTCGTTTTGCAGCAGCACTTAATTTTTGTTTTAAGGTGTCTACAACTTTTGTTGTGCTATCATTAGGAGGGTCATGTGTAGCGTGAGTTTTGTTGTTTTCCATTATAGTTTTTATTTGTTTTGTTAATTTACTACTTCTTTGTCCCTGTTTATAAGCAGTAAGTTGGCCTATATGTCTCCTAAGTTTATTGATTTTATTGTTTAATCGTCTTTCCCAAGGCCGGATGTATTCTGCTTTGTTGTTTATAGCAGAGTTATTTTGAACGTCAGATTTATTCATTCTAATAGCTGCCACAGCTGCAGCGTAAACAGCAGTGTGGAAGTCACTAAAAGTGGTGTGTTCTTCCAGATATTGCGGGAGGATTGCAGTGTCTAATAAGCTTGCTACAATAGCTAGTTGCTTGCTACATTTCTGTTTAGGAATTACTGGTCGCTTTGTAGGATCCATTCCCGAAAATTCTAGTAATGCCTTAATAAAATGATTTCTCACCGTTTCTAATTGAGTATCATCATTAGGATCTTGGTGTTGTTCTGTTTGATCCGGTGATGGTGGGGGATCTGGATCTGATTGCGCGGTTTCTGCAGGTGGTGCCAAGTTTTTATGATTTTCTTGAAGGTTAGCAGGACCAAAAGCCTCATCCCTAAGTGTCTCCAAGAGCTCCCTTGATAGGCGTTTGTTATGTATAATGACTCGTTTTTGATCGATTAGCCTTTGTTCAGATAAGTGTGCAAGATCTGGATGAATTTCAGCAAAAGCTTGATGTAACAAAGGCCTTATTCCTACAGTAATTGTTTCTCCTTTGGTAACTTTGTAGTAGCAGCGCATAAGATCTGTGTTAAGTTGATCAGTCCACTTCATGCGTTGCCGGGGTTTTCCTGCTTTAGTGGTTAGTGGCTGGTTAGTCACCAAAACACGGTTAGCAGGTTGAGCGCTAAGATTTTGGGTGCCCACAGATGTAGGTAAATCATTGTTCGTAGCGGAGTTGTCAATGGGTTGGTCGAGCGTAGAAGTCCCGCGCCGTCCTCGACCGTTACGGCGCTCGTCCGAGGCATTAGTTCGTGTTTTTGGAACCAGATACCACGTGTACCAGGGGGTTAGCCTGAAACACGGTGTTCTTCCCATTGCGTTTGCCCTATTCTCCATCCACCGGGGTTGGGTACCCGGTCTCGGGTCTCAGGTTCAACAATAGGTTACCGGGGTTTACCAGGCTTGGAGGTGCAATTAGGAATTGAGTAGGAGAGGCTATATAAGAGACGCATCACTACCCCATTTAAACCCCATTATTATTATTATTATTATTATCATTATTATCTTTAAAAGATCCAACACGACGTATCCCATGGCTCCGACCCCATAGGGCGTCGTGCGGAAGGCCATCCATATCGAAGACCACTCCTCGCGTCCGCTCGGTCAGTGATCTTCGGCCAAATTCATTTGCCTCAGTAGACGAAGGGATCCAAGGACAACAGATTTCTGCATCTTGATCACCAGTTTTTCGGGTATATTTTCACATGCTGGAATGTACCTCATTTCCCTTAATATGTTATTCTTCATGCCTCCCAAAACGCCAATTATCAGGACAACCAATCGCACGGTATACTCCGGATAGAGCCTCCGAAGTTCGCCAAGAAGATCTTGATATTTGGCTCGTTTCTCCCGTTCTTTTATATCGATGTTGGTTTCCGCTGGGGCGGAAAACTCTATTACGTACATGGTGTGGTTTTTCTTATCAAGGAGAACGATGTCGGGTTTATTTGCTTGAATTTGATGCGTTGTTGGGAACGCGTAGTTCCAGTATATGCGACAGTTGTCATTTTCCACTACCGCCTCAATGTCTCCGGGAGCAAACGGCAGTATTGCTGTTTCATCGATGCCGTAGTAATGCCTCAGGTGATAGTAAAGTACCCGAAGAGCGTCATTATGCCGATGAATGTAGCTATTGACAGCATGCACTGGACAAGCTGACAATAGATGCATAAGGGTTTCGGGTTGCTGTCGACAGGCTCGACATGCGGTGTCAAGAACGTTGGAAAATTGGCTTCGGTACACCAATGTGTTTATCACCCCATCTTGGCATGCTAGTAAGAATCCTTCGGTCTCAGACTTAAGCTCGGCGGATTTCAAAAACCCAAACGTAAGCTTTCGAGATAGATCGAGTCTATTGATGTTTCTGTAAAAGACTCCGTGCTGCGGCTTATTGATGTGATCTTCTAAGAGCATCCGTTGTTCGGCTCTTTTAACTGCAGCTATTACAGCACTAGACTCCTGTCTTATAAGTGATTGGTCGTCATTAGAATCTATTTCAAATCTGAGACCGAATTTCTCCGCGGCTCGCTCGGCTGCCTTGAACAAAAATGCTCCAACATTGGCCATCTCATGTTCTTTTACTAACTGCAGCAGTGGATCCGTGCTTTTGGCAACCTGACAAGCAAGACTCAAAACCAAACGATCATGCATACACTCCAAGCTTAAAGGCCGCGACCTCCCTGATGGCGTGAGAGGTAAATGCGGGAGACTGATGAGCGGGGATGGATGCTGCGGTGAAGATGCATCATTTTTCGTGTGCTAACGTCCAGTTCGCGCAACTCTTCTCGCGTCCACTCAACTACTCCAAACGAATAAAGCAATACAGGAACTGCCAGCATGTTAGTTGCAGCAACCTTATTCAATCCTGATAGTTCGGATTTCCATATTTTCCGTAAGCGTTGCCTGTAATTGCTTCTCAGCTCGGTCTTTACAGCTTTAACATCCTGAGTACGATTTTATATTATTATTATTATTATTATTATTATTATTATTATTATTATTATAATTAGTACGCATACAATATGCAGTTATCAAATTTTATTATTTTTTAAATCCTATATGAGATATGTCAAAAAATATAAATTTTGCTCAAACAGTAAAGTACCTTAGTTTTTAATATCAAAAAATTTTATTTAAAAAAGTAAAAAAGACGTACAAATATGCAGTTACAGCAGTTTAGTATAAAAATTCCTTCCATATAAATTATTATTACTTTTCTGGCAGGATACAATTTTAGCGTTTTTCACCAAATCTGAATGCTTATGCTTAATTGCTGTAATTTCATATTTGTACATGCTCATTAATTCTGAACAACTTTCTTTAATAGCACTTTCTGATTTTGTCAAAAATTAAGGTACTTTACTCTTGAGCAAAATTCTATTTTTTAACATATCTCGTATAAGACTAAAGAAAATTAAAATTTAATAATTGCATATTAAGTTTTAGACCATGCAGAACTTTGTATAAATAATTTTTTTTTCGAAAATGAATAATAAAAAGTTTTCCATATGGTTCCAACTTTATCAGACACACTGTATAATATGTAATATTTTACGATTAAATATCATAAAAAAATATTTTGATTACGATAAACATGCCCAATAACAAATATTTAAGTACTAAGGAACGACAGTTTATTATACACTACTCGACTAGTAGCGCCGCCATATTGGATGTAGTTGATAGGCTTTCTGTGGAGTTATGAACACCACTTTAGAACTTTGCCTTAATAAGGCACTCCTTATTTTGACAGGTACGCATGCGCAGTTGAAAATCTTTATTACGGCAACTTTAATAAAATACTGCATTCCCTTATTTATGTCTGATTACTGTAAGCTTATAAGGTTACCTTACGGGAAATTTCTCTCGTTCTACACTCTTCTTTTCTCTTTCTACTGTTCTAGTTTGAAGTTTGTGGAAGTTTTAATATTCTCTTAACGGTTTTATATGAATAATATAATTTAAACTATTTAAAGATATATAAATAATGTAATGCTTTTGAAGGTAGCTGCGAAAAAAAAGCGGAAAATTTTCATAACTTGTTAGGTTGGAAATAAGGTTAAGGTAAGGTCTGTCAGTTTGGACAGATGACATTTAAATTTTCAATAACTCAACTTTTTCCGTCGGATATAGGTTATGCCATAATAAGAGTAGCATATCCTTATTATGGCATCCGACATATTGCTTGCATTGTAGGTCTTATGACATGGGAATCCATTAGGTTGATATTTATTTATTTATTTATTGGTAATAATTACACTACATAAGTGTTTTTACACGTCAATTTACATTAATTAGACAAGAAACATTTAAAAATATTCTAAAATTTTTCTAAACATATACTCAATAAAATAAAAAAATACAGTTACATTACAATAACACTAACAGTCAATCACAATTATTTAAAAGTATTTAAACTAAAACAATAATGTTTTACTAAAGTTTAGTCATCATGAGAGCCCTGGAATATTTTTTTACCTCACTAAGTCAAAATTCAAATTAACTTAAAAAAGCCGCTGCTCGGGTATTCATTCACAGGAAAAAGGCATGTTTTAATAGGTCTTTCTTATAGTGCTTCTAAAAATCTTGTCATTCAAACATCTAATATACTGCGGAAGCGCATTAAAGTATGTTATACAGAAGTAATTGGTGCCACCCTTTATCTTCCAAGTCTATGGTAGTCGTGGATTAAATCCTGACTGTTACGAGTATTATAATTATGGATTTGTTGACTGCTTTGATACAAGTCCTGAAAATTTCGTAGGTCATTTATAAATATAAGAAACAACACCGGGCCCAGGACTGAACCCTGGGGCACCCCATAATTTATTGATTTTGGACTTGAGTGTTCCCCTCCAAACGCAACAAACTGGAATCGTGATGAAAGGTAGGATTTTAATAGGTTCCTCATACTTTTGCCAACTCTGTAATATGGCAATTTGTCTAGTAAAATATCATGCTGAACACAGTCGCAGGATCAAAAGTATCAAGAAAATTCTCAAAACCTTAAAAAAATTAGGTTATGTATCTAATCTTAAGTTCAGGACAGTTTATACTTCTATTTAGATAGTCGCGAAAATGTTTCTTGTTAAATTTGGCAGTTGGTCAATTACGGTCTCAGATATAGACAAAAATATTCATTAAACTCTTCAGCATACATTAAACTCTTAAGCGTATCCTTTCTTCCCTTAACACCAAGAAATCGTCTGGGCTAGATGGCATACCAGCAATCGTTTTAAAAAATGCGCTCCAGAACTTGCACCAATCTTAACTCGGCTCTTTCGAATTTCTTACGACACAGGTATCTTTCCGGAAAGCTGGAAAGCTGCACGTGTTCAACCTATTCCCAAGAAAGGATCTAAATCTCTTCCATCTAACTATAGACCAATTTCAATTCTCTCAGTTCTTTGTAAAGTAATGGAAAAACTAATTAATTCACAAATTCTTAAGTACTTAGAAAAACACAAAATTTTGCATGACAGGCAGTACGGATTTCGCCACAAAAGATCTACAGCAGATCTTCTTTCCTTCGTATCACACTGCTGGAATAAGTCTCTTGAGTTTCTAGGTGAGTCCCAGATCGTTGCTCTTGATATATCCAAAGCTTTTGACCAGGTCTGGCATGCCGCACTTCTTAATAAACTTCCCTCCTATGGTCTTTCAACTAAACTCTGTACTTGGCTCTCTAGTTATCTATCTGATCGTCGTATATCAGTTATTGTGGACGGCCATTCTTCATGCTTTCACCAAGTAAATGCTGGAGTCTCTCAGGGCTCAGTTCTGGCACCAACATTGTTTCTTCTTCACATCAACGACCTTCTCTCGTCTACAACTAATTCCATTCATAGTTTCGCCGACGATAGTACCCTTCACTCCAGTTTTCAGGTTCCTAAACCCATTACTAAACCTGACTTGGAAAACAAACGCAGAGCGATGCAGATATCTCTTTCGCAGGATCTTAATTTAATATTGGATTGGGGCGCTAAAAATCTCGTCCATTTTAATGCATCCAAAACACAATCATGTTCCTTGTCGCGAAAAGAGTCATCAAATACTCATCCTCTACTTATGAGCGGCCAAGTTTTACAGAGCAAAGACACCTTCAATCTTGTGGGCGTCACATTTGAAAGTAACCTTAACTGGCATAAACACATTGTATCTATAGCCACGGCAGCTTCAAAAAAGCTTGGATTTCTCTTTCGAGCCAAAAAGTATTTTTCCCCTTCTAATTTATACACTTTATATGTGTCCCAAATCCGACCTCCCTTGGAATATTGTTCTCATATCTGGGGCATGGCGTCCCCCACAACCCTAAGCATTCTTGATTCTATTCAAAGAAGAGCTATTCGTCTCATTAATGATCCTTCACTTACAGAAAGGCTTCCCTCTCTTGCACATCGTCGGGCTGTGGGGGATTTATCGCTTTTTATAGGTACTTCCATGGCTTCTGCTCTGAAGAATTGTCCAGTATAGTTCCTCCACTTACGGTTCCCAACAGAGAAACTCGTGGTTCCGCGCGTATGCATCCCTATACGGTCCAACTGGACAGGCCCCGAACTTCCCACTTTGTTCGTTCTTTTATCCCTAGAGTTTCTAGGTTGTGGAACCTGCTGCCCGCGGAGGTCTTTCCTTCCCCCTAATCTTCAAGTATTTAAGTTCCGTGTCAACAAACTCCCTCTTAGCTCGCTTAAGACACCCACGGTACGTTAGTATTTAGGCTTTTAGCCTTCGTGGTTTGTCCAAAGATAAAAAAAAAAGCATCAAGAGTATCAGAACATCTGTGTTTAGAAGCATTGTTATTGTTTACAATCTGCCACATGGCAGCTTGTTTGCTCTCTGATGTATTAATAAAATTGTCATAAGCTATTTTTTGCATTTCGAATTTCTTTTCGGTATTTTACCCTCATTTTTCTTACCAGGGTACTTGGCATTAGGGCGGGGTTAGTTTTGTTTAAATCTGTTGCAAAATGTATTTATTACATGTCCTTTTTTATTACTAATAATAATTATTTTTGACTTTAATTGAAAATATTTTTCCATTGCTTTCGAAATGATATCAGTTAGCTTGGTAAATTTATCGTTTAAATTAAGAAAATTGTCAGAATTAAAATCCCACGAATCCATTTCTATGCAGTTATAAAAGTTAAAATAGTCTCAATTGAGTTATTGGTCTATAGTTAATACGACTTTCCTTTGGATTTTTTGACAGACCTGTAAAAGTACACTAAATTGCATCATGATCAGATAATTGATTAAGTGGAAGTTTAGTGGCAATAAGTGTTTGTTCAGTTTGATTGGAAAATATGAGATCGATACAGTTTTGCTTTCTTGATGGAAAACTTACAAATTTATGGAGGTTATAAGATAAGAAAATGTAACATATTTCATTTGTTTTAGCATCGTTTGAATAGAAATGTGCAATAAAATCACCACTTAAAATTATATTTTTATCGTGGCCAAGTCTGTTTAAAACTTTTATAAGACCCTCTGTAAACAAATCAAGGTCTCCCCTAGTTTTCATCCAAGAGTCCACGACGGCCGTGCGTTTAATGCAGGAAGTGTTAGAACCAACTGCTTACCCTACGTCAAGCGTATTAGTATTGTCTTATGTATGGAGGGTAGAAGTAGGGGTATCATCTGAATATATTAAAATGTGTCCATAGGAAGAAAACAAATTAAGGTGGCGCCACACTAAAATCTTTCCACTTGTCACTTTGGCGCCACCTTAATTTGTTCCCTTCCGATGGACATTATTTCAACTTGTCCTTTGTCATCTATACAAGATGGTACATCTTCCTTCTACCTACAGTATCTTATGTTATTTGAGCAGTATAATATGCTTGAAAACATATCTATAGCTTTTAAAACTATACCTAACTTATCTAAAGTAACATAATATTCATATTCTTTCCCTTCCCTTATAGAACACCTATGAGGCGGCTTGATCATAGATAACCTACATTTAGATCAGCAGTGGCAAAGATGCAGTTTTCGGATTTTTACGACCGCGCGCAGTGGGTGGACGAACATGCGCACTTAAAGCCGTGGCGAAATATAAACACCGGCACCCCGTACCTTCGTCCGCGGTCTGACCGTAACGCTCATTAGCTACCGTACTTCGAACAGAAAAGCAGGACGCGGTCAACACATTCTTTCCTATGATGCGAATAGTTTGTTTGGGTCCGGGTGCGTTTACCCTCAACTGCCTTGCATACAAACCGGTTTTTTCGCCCATGAAATGTAACTTTTGTTTCGCGCAGGTTATAATATTAGCAATCCATTGAGATCAGTGGGCTTGATGGAAAGAAGTTTCACTACCACGTATTTTAGCAGAGTTCAGGTATGCAATTCAAGTTGTTTGCTTAATCATACACAAAATTGTAGCTTTTACTAGGCAGGTAAGTTGGGACACAAATAATTTATCGATCATTACGATATACAGGTGGGTAAATACTTACATAAAATATTGAGAAGACAATTTTGGCATGTCACCGTAAAATGCTGTGGTAAGGAGTGCCATTGATTTGGCTTTACGGTATTTTAAAGAAAAACATGCAGGAAGACAGTGGCAACTTGAACTAAAATATTTACAAAGTAATAAATGGCGCCATCGAAAGTATTGCTTTTATTAAATTGAATTATCACTTTTATAATGTAAAGTGAAAATCTGGGTTTGATAATTACAATTAACCCTAACTGGTGACATGGAGTCTCTCGAGACTCTGCAAATTTTATTTTGACTCATATCAACCATCACAATAGAAAATAAAACCTACCGTATATGGTACCTTTCTAGAACGTAGTCTAGTAGTACGTGCTTAAACGGTAGTATCCAGAGTAAATCTGTTTTCAAGTTAGGTGTGTCACTAAGTCCCCCATACCCCTTGTCACTACGTATGTAACAAAACTTATTTTAATTACTATGGTTCAGGACAAATTTAGCAGTATTTTTTTTTAGGTATACGTCCTCTATAAAAAATGTTTTATGTAAGTCGATTTTCTATTATTGAAAATTTAGCTGATCTGTTAGTTAAGGATTACATGATTAATCTAAGACTAAGTATCTATTGTATTAGAGACATTTCCGCAAGTGATGTTCCAGAAGAGAAACTTGCATTTTTGTGCTTTAGCTGCAAAAAGCCCATTTGCTTGCAGTATTCAAAAAAATGCTCCCTTTCTTGTTGCAATAGCGATACAAAACTATTTTTACGTTTTGTACGTTTTTCACCTTGGGAAATCATCATGGTAGAGTGTTACGTTATTTAGGGAAGCGTTATCCACATAGATAACCCTTACTGTTAGATATTTATTCCTTTTGATAGCAATATAAAACATGGGATAGCAAAGGCTTTTTTCAAAGCAAATTTTATATAAAATTGCTGATATCTCCAAAACATAAAATTGTTACCTAGTTTGTTTTACCTCTATACCGACAATATTATAAAATATTTATTAATTTGGTATGTTAAGGTGTATATACAGTGTGTCGCAGGATAGGTGTTACAAGAGGACAAATGGACCAAAAATTTTGGAATTTAAACGTCCTTCTGGAAAAACTGGTCGCATGATCCAAAACTAATAAATACAATATTTTACTCTGATTGGTAATATACAGGGTGAGTTATAACTAAAAATATGAAAAATGACCAGTAGTAAAGTACTTAAATTTTAAAAAATAGGATAAAATTGTATAAGGAAAAGTTGGAGAGAATTAAATTTTATGTCAAAATATAAAGTTAAAGAATTTAAGTAGAAAAAATATTTTTGTCAATTTTTACATTAAGCATTAACAATTTTTAAAATACTTGGCTTAAAGCAGCGATTTAAAAAAAAATTATTAAGTTTTCTTTTAAACTTTGCTTTTTCTTGCCCATTATTTAAGTTGTAATGCGCAGAGTAAAAAATTAACAATTACATTTTTGTACTCTCATACTTTACCTTCAAATCATGACATAAAATTAAATTCTCTACAACATTTACTTGTACAATTTTGTTCTATTTTTAAAAATAAAAGTAGTTAGCTCCTAGACATTTTTGATATTTTAGTTATAACTCGCCCTGTATAATACCAATTGAGGTAAAATTTTTGTTTCAAAATTAAAATTTTTTTGTCCATTAGTCCTCTTGTCTCACCTATTCTGGGACACACTGTATATATTGTTTGAAACATTTATTATATAAAAAGAGAAAAATACATAAATAAACCTATACAAAAGCCTAAGCTAAAAAACCCACATAAAAATGTGTGTCTTTTAAATAATATTAAACTTTACTCTGAAATACAGGTCGAATCATTTTTTGGGTATAAATGTATCTTTAACGGTGATAAAAGTACAGGGGAAAACACATAAATAACTTTTGGCCCATGGTAGAAAAATGTACAAAACGTAAAAAGTGTACAATTTATACATCTGTATCGCTATTGCAACACGAGAGTGAACATTTTTTTTAATACTGCAAGCACATGGGCTTTTTACAACTATAGCACAAAAATGCTGCCTTTCTTTTGCAAGTTTCTTTTCTAGAACATCACTTTCGAAAATGTCTCTAATACAATAGATACATAGTCTTAGATTAATCATGTAATCCTTAACTAACAGATCAGCTAAATTTTCAATAATAGAGAATCGACTTACATAAAACATTTTTAAAAAAGGACGTATACCTAATAAAAAATTACTGCTAAATTTGTCCTAAACCATAGTAATTAAAATAAGTTTTGTTACATACGTAGTGACAAGGGGTATGGGAGACTCAGTGACACACCTAACTTGAAAACAGATTTACTCTGGATACTACCGTTTAAGCACCTACTACTAGACTACGTTCTAGAAAGGTACCATATACGGTAGATTTTATTTTCTATTGTGATGGTTGATATGAGCCAAAATAAAATATGCAGAGTCTGAGAGACTCCATGTCATCAGTTAAGGGTTAATTGTAATTAACAAACCCAGATTTTCACTTTACATTATGAAAGTGATAATTCAATTTAATAAAAGCAATACTTTTGATGGCGCCATTTTATTACTTTGTAAATATTTTAGTTCAAGTTGCCACTGTCTTCCTGCATGTTTTTCTTTAAAATACCGTAAAGCCAAATCAATGGCACTCCTTACCACAGCATTTTACGATGACATGCCAAAATTGTCTTCTCAATATTTTCTGTAAGTATTTAAATAAGTTAGGTACAGTTTTAAAAGCTATAGATATGTTTTCAAGCATATTATACTGCTCAATATACATAAGATACTGTAGGTAGAAGGAAGATGTATCATCTTGTATAGATGACAAAGGACAAGTTGAAATAATGTCCATCGGAAGGGAACAAATTAAGGTGGCGCCAAAGTGACAAGTGGAAAGATTTTAGTGTGGCGCCACCTTAATTTGTTTTCTTCCTATGGACACATTTTAATATATTCAGATGATACCCCTACTTCTACCCTCCATACATAAGACAATACTAATACGCTTGACGTAGGGTAAGTAGTTGGTTCTAACACTTCCAGCATTAAACGCACGGCCGTCATGGACTCTTGAATGAAAACTAGCGGAGACCTTGATTTGTTTACAGAGGGTCTTATAAAAGTTTTAAACAGACTTGGCCACGATAAAAATATAATTTTAAGTTGTGATTTTTATTGCACATTTCTATTCAAACGATGCTTAAACAAATGAAATATGTTACATTTTCTTATCTTTTAACCTCCATAAAGATGTAAGTTTTCCAACAAGAAAGGAAAACTGTATCGATAACATATTTTCCAATAATACTGAACAAACACTTATTGCGACTAAACTTCCACTTAATCAACTATCTGATCATGATGCAATTTAGTCTACTTTTACAGGTCTGTCAAAAAAATTCAAACGAAAGTCGTATTAACTACCTATAGACCAATAACTCAATTGAGACTATTTAACTTTTATAACTGCATAGAAATAGAATCGTGGGATTTTAATTTTGACAATTTTCTTAATTTAAACGATAAATTTACCAAGCTAACTGATATCATTTCGAAAGCAATAGAAAAATATTTTCCATTAAAGTCAAAAATAATTATTATTAGTAATAAAAAAGGACATGTAATAAATACATTTTGCTACAGATTTAAACAAAACTACCCCCGCCCTAATGCCAAGTACCCTGGTAAGAAAAATGAGGGTAAAATACCGAAAAGAAATTCGAAATGCAAAAAAAATAGCTCACGACAATTTTATTAATACACCAGAGAACAAACAAGCTGCCATGTGGCGGATTGTAAACAATAACAATGCTTCTAAACACAGATGTTCTGATACTCTTGATGCTGAACAGTTTCATGAATATTTTTGTTCTATATCTGAGACCGTAATTGACCAACTGCCAAACTTAACAAGAAACATTTTCGCTACTATCTAAATAGAAGTATAAACTGTCCTGAACTTAAGATTAGATACATAACCTAATTTTTTGGAGTAAGTGTAAAACTATTAAAAACCATAAAAATGTGTTAGTAGTCCCTCTTACTAAATTATATACTTTTTATAAACTTAGCCATAACACAGGAAATTTTTCCAGACATACTAAAGACTGCCAAAGTCCTACGTATTTTTAAGCAAAAAGGTTCAGTGGATGATTGTTCAAATTATATCCACATCACTAGCAATAAACTGTCTCTTAGAGCACATTGAAAAAGGTTTTGAGAATGGTCTTGATACTTTTGATCCTGTGACTGTGTTCAGCATGATATTTTACTAGACAAATTGCCATATTACACAGTTGGCAAGAGTATGAGGAACCTATTAAAATACTACCTTTCATCACGATTCCAGTTTGTTGCGTTTGGAGGGGAAAACTCAAGTCCAAAATCAATAAATTATGGGGTGCCCCAGGGTTCGGTCCTGGGCCCGGTGTTGTTTCTTATATTTATAAATGACCTACGAGATTTTCAGGACTTACTCAAAATAATCTTTTATTTGCTGATGGCACCACAACACACAATAGTTATCATCTATCTCAAATACAGGGCATTGTGGAAACACAATCCAGCATTCAGCAATGGTTTCTTGCAAATAGGCTGTGTCTTAACATACAAAAAACTCAACATATTAACCTTACGCTAAGACTGTCACAAACTCACAAGCCATTTGACACTAGTAAAGAAGTTGTATTTCTTGGAGTTACACTTGATCCAGGACTGACTTGGGAAGCCCTCGTTGACAATCTTTGTAAAAAATTGTCGAGAGCATTGTTTTTAATAAGGGGTCTTTCTTGCTGTGTATCCTTGGATGTTGTACTCTGTGCTTACCACGGAAATTTGGCATCAATGCTATCTTATGCTTTGATTGGGTGGGGACATTCAGCCTATGCTGCTAAAGTTTTAACATTGCAGAGGAGATGCGTTCACATAATTGCTAATATTGGCTACCGGGAAGAATGTAGACCATATTTTATCAAATTGGGGCTTTTTACTCTTCCCTGTTTATATATCTTCCAGTGCCTCATGTTTATTAAACAAAACATTCACTACTTGTATCAAAGCAGTCAACAAATCCATAATTATAATACTCGTAACAGTCAGGATTTAATCCACGACTATCATAGACTTGGAAGATAAAGGGTGGCACCAATTACTTCTGTATAACATACTTTAATGCGCTTCCGCAGGGTATTAGATGTTTAAATGACAAGATTTTTAGAAGCACTATAAAAAAGACCTATTAAAACATGCCTTTTTTCCTGTGAATGAATACCCGAGCAGAGGCTTTTTTAACACGCTTTTATTAGCTTGGGTTGTAACTATCTATCTATGTAACGGAATCTTTGAGCCTAATTTTTACCAACTTCCAGCGATTCAATTTCTTTGAAACTTTGCACACGTATCAAGGACCGATGACAATGCAATAATTTAAAAACAGTATCCCGTTATCCTGATTAGGACCGCCAGGATAAATAAATTCCTTTACAGATCCTCTGTGTCTCTTGACAAAATGGCGAAGGAATTTTTTAGTGAATAAACTGGAGCATTTATTTTTAAAAAACTAATTGATATATCGAACTAAAAAATGAAAAATAAATAATAGTTTAAAAAAACTAAAAAACACGCTTTTATATGCAAGCGAACTAAAAATTAGAAAATAATTTTTCATTAAAAAGAGTTTGTCACTTCAGAGTAAAAAGCGTGGGGTGCATTTTACTATTTTTTCATAACTTTTCCCTCATAGATATTTGCAAATAGAATAATTATAACATTTAATATATTAAGCAACTCTTTGTAATGAAAAATTATTTAAGTTAATTTGAATTTTGACTTAGTGAGGTAAAAAAATATTCCAGGGCCCTCATCATGACTAAACTTTAGTAAAACATTATTGTTTTAGTTTAAATACTTTTAAATAATTGTGATTGACTGTTAGTGTTATTGTAATGTAACTGTATTTTTTTAATTTTATTGAGTATATGTTTAGAAAAATTTTAGAATATTTTTAAATGTTTCTTGTCTAATTAATGTAAATTGACGTGTAAAAACACTTATGTAGTGTAATTATTACCAATAAATAAATAAATAAATATCAACCTAATGGATTCCCATGTCATAAGACCTACAATGCAAGCAATATGTCGCTGCATGTCGTTCAATCAGAAATGCATAGCTTCTTCTTTCCCGCGAAGCCTTCTGGCACGTTATTATCGCCCATTGCGCACCCCTTAGCAGAATCGAGATTCAACAACTTCCACTCTTTGTCCCAGTGAAGTCGTTCGTAGTACCATTCAAATATTTGAGAGTTTTAGTTCAATTTTTCCATATTAAAAAATATAGCATAAAATTTTCCTACTATTTATTGCGTCAACCCTGCTATACATGAATTTTCTTATTACACTATTATTGAACTAATCATACTTAAATTGTAGCTCTTGGACCCAACATGTTAGTCCAGATCCCAAATGGCTGAAAGCTCTTAGACTATTAATTAATATCTATAATTTAAAGAATGCGAAATAAAATCTTATTTTTTGTAGGAAAAACATGGCGGTACTTCACTTTTATTTTTCCAGCTCCAAATTCACCAAAGAGCTAAAAGTGAACTTTACGGATTTACCGAAATATTATGTAAGTTTTGGTACTTCTTTAAATTACTTTCACATGATGTTTAAAAACTTCACAAGGGTATACCTAGAATTTTCAAAGTATTACATCTAAAAACTGAGACATGGGACGCTCAGGATTGTATGTGCGAATATAGTATATGCTATTGGCCTCAAGAGGAACACTGTTAAGGTATAGGAATGCACGATGAAAGTTTTTAATGAAATTTTTGTGTCGTGAGTCAAAAATTTTAAGTTTTTCTGTAAAAACAAATATATAGTGTTTCAACCTGTAGAGACAATCCCTATTTTGCAATTTGCGAAAAAAATATCGTCAAGGAACAAATTTCGAAAAAATATCGTTCTATGTCATTCTTTTTCTTATAATTAGAGCCAAGGCCGTATACAGAAGACGATTTTTGGGGGGGAGCGAAGGGCAACAGCCAAAGAGACGACAATAAAAAATTAGAGCCATATGAGTGTTGTATAAAGAAAATTTAGAGTGAAAAAATTTTAACAAGAAAATCAACTTTCTTTACAGATATTATTTCCTATAGTGTTCCTCCTTAGGCCAATAGCGTCAGGTAAATATTTAGTGTGGATGCCATGTCCTGCTACTTTTTTTTATAAAATTTAATATGAAAAAACGTTTGGCATACCTAGGTATTATCTAGGGTTAAAGAGTCATAATTTTATAGCCAATAAAAAAATATATGTGCATGGAAACTACTGAAGTATTAAAATAATGGGTGACACAAATTCAAAAATGCATGTTTAGACGATATTTTTAATGATAAATACTAATTTATCCTGTATTATGTAAATGAACTTGATACAGCACTCATTATATGAAAAGAAAACAAATTAAAATATTACTTATAATTTTATTACACTTTTAGCAAATATTGGTGGTCTACTAAGTCTCTGTTTGGGCTTTAGTTTTTGAGTCTGGTTGAACTCTTATACTTTGTGACGTTAAGAGTCGCATGTGATCTTGTAAAACATCAGCATAAAAAAGCAGTAAGAATAAAGAAAGTCCTGTAATTCCATTTTTAAAAAAAATAAATTACGTATAGCGGTAAGAAAAATAAGATTGAAACGTAGATATTTAATTATTTGCCGAAAGGAAAATGATAACCATCCTGCTATTCTTTTTAACCTGCTGAGGACACCATCCGTTGTTATTGAAGTTATTGTTTACAAAAAGTATCTATTCCTTATTGGCGGTACAAAAAAGGATGGAATGAAAATACACCCAAGATAAGGGGTTTTACCTATGGAAAACTATATGATTGTTACTATATTTATCTTTTAGAGACTTTTCAATAAAGTGTTTAAATAAATTTGCTTTATTTTTAAATCAACCAAAACCTAGGTCCCCATTAAATGTGAATTTTAGAGGCAGACGAGATAAAATATTACCAAATTTGTAAACTATGCTTAATTACACAAAAATCTCATCACCCTAACGTACTAAAAAATGTTCAAAAATTAATTATTTTCTACATACAGGGTGTTTCTAAATAAATGCAAAATATTTTAGGATGTGATTCCTTGTTCAAAATACAGGGCAGTTTACTTTATAAACATGAGGACAGGTGTCAAAAGTCAACCATAAGGGGTATAACGTTTTTATTTTTTTATCTCAAAAGCGAAAAGCGGTAGAATAATAAAATTCTACAAAAATATTCCTATTATAAAATTACCCTTTCTAAATATTTTTCACTTTTTAAAAATCAATGGAAGTGGTAGAAATAAACTACCCCTATCGTTTTTGCTAATCAAATTTAAGAGACACTTACGCAATGACCTCAAAAAATATAAAATTGTATAGACTCAGGGGCGTAGCTACCTCGCCGTATCACCCGTATCAGCCGTATCAATGATACGTGGCCCCAGGCTACAGGGACCCCCAAATTTTTGCAAGAATATTAGGTGCTGTAAAACTGACGGCAAAATTGGAAAAGTGGTCTTCACAACTTTTTGATGGAAACAGAACGAAAAAGCAATGCTGAAATAAAAAAATAATGTCCTTTGGAATTATTTGGAAAGAGGAGACCTTTTTTTTGTTTTTTAGTCCTCAAAAATATTTTAGGACCCCCATTCATTGCGATACAGGTTGGTAGTTGTAATACATTACTCATTTTGTTTTTAAACCAAAAAATAAAGATGTTTTTTAGTTAATTTATTTCGCGATATCTCCCTAATGGTTGACTTTTGACTACATGTTTATAAAGTAAACTACCATTTTTTGAACAAGGAATCAACTTCTTATGTTTTTTGTATGTGTTTAGAAACACCCTGTATATTTCTTACAATTTAATTAAATATCCAAGAGTATAATAACCTCTGTTTACAAGCTTTTAAGTAAAACTTACTTCTATACTTGCAAAATGCAATTTGCGAATTGGTCAATTTCGAACGAAACCATCGCAATTGATCAATTTAGAACACAGTCCGCAATTCGCAAATCGCTTTTTGCAAGTATGTTAACTATGCTTAAATTGTTCCAGACTTACAACACAATAACAAATACTAATTTTAACTATTATTATTAAAAATTAAGCCTATATAAAAAAATCTAATGCCTAACAAAAAAATACCAAAAAACACGAAAAAAGCTCAAGCCTAGTTTATAAGCTTGCGAAATGCAATTTACGAATTGCGAAACGTATTCTGATTGGTCAATTTCTAACAAAACATTCAAAAGTCGTTACAAAGTGACCAATCCGAACACGTTTCGCATTTCGCAAGTTTAGGAACTAAGCCTTACAGTCACATAGTCGTAAACAAAGCAATAGGGAAAACGATGACGTCAAAAGTATCGATTTGACAGTTAAATTGGCGGAAGTAGAATTGAGCATTCCTTGTTAAGTTAATTACCCTTGGAAAACAAAACCAGGCAGGAACTACATAGCAATAATTTATTGATTACCTATCGCCTTAAAGCATATACCTGCACGACGCAGTTTTGCCATTGTCTTTAAATATTTTGCAAATTGACCATGCAAACATTATGCTTTATAACTTACATTTTAACTTATCAGCACTTGTTTTATATTTATATAAGTCGATTGTTTAAAACAATCTTTTTTAACATTAAAAAAATTTAAAAACTTTTGCGCCCGAACTTTACGCACACCACAAATAGTAAGTGCACACGTCACTTTTTTGTTTACACGTCAACGTCAGATAATTCTAACCTCAAAATGTTTCGTTTGGCTTAAGTAGCCGATTTTAACGTTTTTAAAAATTACTCTTTTTCCAAAATTACCCGTTTAAAACAACCCAAATTAGAAACTTACTTATTGATTTGAAATGTTTATTACAAGAACGTTTGTTGTAACAGGTGTTTTAGTGATATTTTTAGTAAATTTAGGAAGTTCCCAGCACGGCCATACGCACGATCATGGGGCCCACGATCATGATCACATAGATCCAAATCCAGCGTACAAATATTCAAAAGCTGCCAATGAACAAGCTAGAAAACCTGTTCATTCCAGTGAGCATAAAGAAGTAAAAAATGAACATAAACATCTTGAATGGGATACAAATGAACTTTGGTTGTATGCTATGGGATCCACTTTATTAATAAGTGCTGCCCCTTTTTTATATTATTCTTAGGTAAGTTTTTCTTGTTAATTTGCCTTTATTTGTTAAAGTTTGTTGGAATAAAAGACTCAAAATTTCATTTTTTTTTATAAATCAGTATCTTTTTTTTTAGTACCTCTAGATAACACCGACAAAGATGCTCCCCTTCTAAAAATATTACTTGCTTTTGCATCAGGAGGCTTACTTGGTGATGCTTTTTACATCTTATACCCCATGCAGCAATGGCAGTAGACCAATCCCATGGACATACTCACGACAGTCATGGTCATAGTCATGGAGGGCATGCAGAAGGAGAAGAACATGTGCATGATATGTCTGTAAGTATATTATCTAGTTCTTAATATTATTATGAACAATTCTTTGGTTTTCTATCTTTAGGTAGGCCTATGGGTATTAGCTGGTATAGTGGCCTTCTTAGTGGTTGAAAAGAGTGTTAGGATTTTGAAAGGAACCCATGGTCATTCACATGGTCCAGCTAAACCTAAAGACAGTGGAAAAAAGACAAAGATTCAAAGTCAAATAAAAAAGACACAAAACAAGGTAAGATTAGTAAAAAAATGAAAAAAAAATTTTGGTAACAAAATATATTATTATAAGAAAAGCTTATTGCAGTAAGATGTATGAAGCTCATTGTGTCATTTACTGGTTGTATTGTATTTCTATGGAACCCTAATGTATTAGGTATCATTGGACATGCATGCAACATTGTAAACATTTGATTAATAAATAAATTTAGGATTGTTAAATATTTGTTAGCAGTAAATGAGAAACCACATGAAGAAATCAAAGTAGCTGGCTACCTAAACTTGGCAGCAGACTTCAGCCACAATTTTACTGATGGTCTCGCAATTGGTTCTTCATATCTTGCTGGCAACACTGTAGGAATTGTAACCACCATTACTATCTTGTTACATGAGGTTCCTCATGAAATAGGTGATTTTGCAATCTTGTTGCAAAGTGGGGTGTCCAGGAAAAACGCTATGTTATTACAATTGACAACTGCACTGGGTGCTCTTGCAGGTAGGAACTTACAATTGGCTCAATGCCTTGACCTCATGTATCTATTATAAAAAATTGAGAAACTGTGGAGGTCCGGAATCACATGACTACAATATTGAAATTTCATTGGGCTGTCGGCAACCATGTTAAAAAAATGACCTATTTGTTACAGTTCCGGAAAAAAGTTAGAAATTTTTAACTTTTTACGGATTCCGCCGATTTTGTCGTTTACTTTTGTGCTTGCCAGGTATTTTCATTAATATCTTTAGTTTAAAAGAGAGCTTTATTTAAATTTATAATCCAAATTTATGTTTTTGCCCCTATCAATTCCAGATTTAGGCAGTTTTTGGTTCACATGAGGACTAGGCATAAGAGCTGGCAGCCATTTTGCTGTGAGGTTAAAAGCTACAATTAAATGCATAAATAATTTAGTATTAGTTAAGTAAAGAATTAAATCTCCAGCAGGCCTAAAACTTTTTGGTTTTTTTTAAATATGTCATATTTTTTTTTACCTGTGAATAAACTACTATAGCTAAAATTTTAAAATATTTGTACCCTAATGCTGAGGTCTACACTAAATCTTGTTAAAATTTAAAACAGAAAATATTTGCCCAAGTTATTAGACCATTTATTTGTTAAAGCTTTGTACCTTTAAGCTCAGTTACTTCGACTACAAGATTTTGCATCACTAATATTGTAAATAATTATTACAGGAACAGCAATATCTCTGATGGCCCATAACAGTGCAGGGGTGATGGCCGCATCCTGGATCCTCCCATTCACGGCAGGAGGTTTTATTTACATCGCGTTGGTATCAGTAATTCCAGAATTACTGGATGAAGAAAAACCAAACGTGAAACAGACTCTTTTGCAAATATTCTCCATGTTGCTGGGAGTTGGTATGATGGTGTTGGTGGCTGAATTCGAGTAGAAAAGTCAATAAGTTCCTAATTAATTTTTGTTTAGATAATGATAAATAGTAGAGTACATAGTCCAATAATTGTGATTTTTTTCTTACTAGTATGTTGTTTACATAAGTCTTGAACCATTTTTTATGATTTAATTAATATCAGGTGCCAGATATTTGGAATGTCAATCCTATGTTTGCTAAACTAAAGTAACAACACGTCTCGATTTTTGCGGGACAGTATCGATATTTGGAGGAATGTTACGCGTCCCTACGATTTTGGAAAATATCCCGATTTTTTGAAAAGTCCCGACATGGGGTGGCACCGCCTGTAAAGAGGAAAATTTTTTTCGTTTTGTTGAGGACTAAAAGAATATTTTCATAGGTGAGGACCTTTTTTTTTTCTTTTTGCTCTTCCAAAATTTTTGGAGAAAAAGGCAAAATATTAACATCTCATTTCACTTGTCCCGATTTGTAGCTTTGAAAATGTGGTCACTTTATGCAAAACACATTTTGGTTGTTTTAAATTATTTAAGCTTTATTAACAATCCCCAACCTCCCTACATTTTTTTTTGTTTTTTTAACTCTAACTTTGAATTTTTTTTTTTTTTTTTTTTGTTAATTCAATGTATACATGATCACATTAGTAGATTGTCTTTATATAAAATATTCTTATTCGGTCCCTTTATTTTATTAATTTATTTCCCTGTCGAAAAAACCAATGCAATCCTATAGACTGATAGCAACCATTAAAATCTGCGACAAAAGCACATTAGAAACCGCTGTTTCTATTGTGCTTTTCTCGCAGATTCTAATGGATTCTATCGGTTCTATGGGATTGTAATGCTTTTTCAGGGATTGTTCCTGTTTTTCAGTATCTTTTACAAAGTTTCTTTTTTAATTAAATTAAGATTTTAGTGTTATTAAAACCATTACAATATCTAAAGCCTAAAACATGTTTGTACTTGGAAAAATATAAATTTGGCAACGTGGCGCTGCGACATGTTACTGTTTAGAGTAATGGGTTCTAAAATTCCTATTAATTTTTGCCTGACCAATAATTCGAAAAACTTATTTATTTAGAAGTTTCTGGGGATTAAATCATGTTAATAAATTTTGGTTTTAGGATGTTATGCACCTTTGTATTACCTACTTAATAGTATCTGTTTACTGATAAATAAATAAATAATCAAACATGCTAATACAACACTTATTGTTAAACTATGGGGATTAAAATGACAATTACTGGTTTATCTACCATATTTATTTGATGGTAAGTACAATGTACAACAAATATACACATTTTGCCAGTTTAAAATTACCATGGGAAATATTTGCCTATGGGTGGAAAGGAAGAAGCGAGAACGACGCACCAGCCTATTGTGAAAGGTCTTGATTCGTGCATTCCCTGTCTAATCTCTACCTAATTTATTGAGTTCATCTTCAGCTTGAAGAGTAGGTTATTTTTTTAATATTATAATTTTTACCTGCTACTGTTTAACACATTCACACTCAATGGATAGTATTAAGCTGGTACGACGTGTATATGAAATTATTAGGGATTTCTTTTGTCTTATCTGAAATTTATTAACTGATTCTTTAAGGGTTTTTTGGATCAGTTAGTGGGGGACATTAAATGTAAAGATCTCTGAGTGTATTCTTAAGCATGAAAAAATATATGATATATTTAACAAAACAACAAAAAAAGTTTAATTTTGATTTTTTTTGGTCACAATAAATTTCAAGGCCATAGTATGTTATTTCAGCTGTGTTAAGATGTATTGCGTTTTTTGCAAAATTAAGAAACAAATTACATTCCTTAAATTTTATGAATCTCAGTAACTGGTACCAAAAACTCGCTATTTACTAGGTATGATAATCTTCATATTTTAGGTACTTATTTAAATAAAATAATAAATTGTATTCAGTGTAGCCAAAAATAAATGTTTAGGTTAATTTTATACTTTAATGATGACAAAAAATAATATGTCTAAATTATATATTGTCTAGTTCTCATTTGCTTCATCAAATTATTTCTTCTTATGGATTGTTTGGTCAAGCCTTAAGTGAAATGAATTTAACGTTTTTCTGTTAGTATTAATTGGTGTATTAATTTATGAAAATTGCTTCTGGTCGCATGGTTCAAAATTAATAAATACAAAATTTTACTTCAATTGATATTATACAGGGCGAGTTAAAACTAAAAATATGAAAAATTCCCAGGAGCTCACTACTTTTATTTTTAAAAATCAGAAAAATTGTATATAATTAAATGTTGTAGAGAATTTAATTTTATGTCATAAGTTAAAGTTAAAGCATGAGAGTAAAAAAATGAAATTGTCATTTTTTTACATTACGCATTACAACATAAATAATAGGCAAGAGAGAGCAAAATTTAAAAGAAAATTCAATAATTATAAATATATTTTTTTTTAAATTAGCTGCTTTAAGCTAAGTATTTTAAAAACTGTTAATGCATAATGTAAAAAGTGACAAAAATTATTTTTTTACTTTAATTCTTTAACTTTAAATTTTGGCATAAAAGTTAATTCATCTACATTTACTTATACAATTTGGTCCTATTTATAAAAAAAAAAGGTACTTTACTCTTGGTCATTTTTTATATTTTTAGTAATAACTCGTCCTGTACATTACCAATCGAAGTAAATATTTGTATTTATCAGTTTTAGACCATGCGACCAGTTTTTCAAAAAGGACATTTAAACATTCAAAAATGTTTGGTCCATTTGTCCTCTTGTAACACCTATCCTGAAACACACTGTATATTATATCTATGGTGCCTGGACAAACGAGTATAAGTCAAAAATTGACAAATCAAGGAATACGCGTTTAAACAATTTTAATGCTGATAATTTTATAATAAAATTGTGTACTATTTAGTAGAAATACAAGTTTAGCGTGTTCAAAACGGTTTTATGGCATATACTGTTTGGACCAATGGATGCTTAAAAGGTGAACAAAATTACCTTATACTTGTTTGCCCACCCACCATAGATAAACAGGGTGTTTCTAAACAAATGTGAGAAATTTTAGAAGATGATTTTTCATTAAAAAATAAGAAAAAACTTTATATGAAAATATGTCCTAAACGTCTTAGATTTTAAAGTACATGGTGTTTAAATTTCTATTCTTTTTGCAAATCTATTTTTTTAAATATCCTAACTATTCTTTACCCAATTTTGTTTTAATTTGGCAATATTATTTAATGACATTATTGCCCAGTTTTATAATTTATGGTTACCATCACTTTTTGGTTAACTATTTTGGCAACACCAATAATATTTCGGTATTTCGTTGTTTTTATGGTAACAAACCTATGGTTAGTGTTAACCAAATATTGTGACATTGGCAGTAAGGGATATTTATCACTAACCTAATTACATTTAGAAAGTCCAGTGGCGCCTCGAGAGGCAACTGAAGGAATATTTCAAACAAAAAAACGATACGCCACTGACTGTGTAAATGTGTGTAAAATTTTTGTGCTTTCTTTAGATTAATTAAATTAAAATACTGCTTTTATGTCTACAAATGTTTTTCCGTATCTTGTTTAGTTTAAGAGAAAAAATAAAATACACTTAATTGCATATTTTTAGACCATAAAAGAAGCATTGCGGGATCATTTTCTTTTAAAAATTAGGTTTTATAATTTTTAATTAGCAATTATATACCAAAAATAATAAATACCTATTTAAATAAGGTTTACACCCAGTATATCAGTTTTTACTAAAATTTGTGTTTTCAAAATTTTTTGGTTTTTTGAAAATTTTAACACCCTGTATCTCAAAAACTAAGACATTTAGGAAATATGTTCATATGAAGTTTTTTATTTTTTTTTATGAAAAATCTCCTAAAATTTCTCGCATTTGTTTAGAAACACCCTGTATAATATATTTTTTGATAGTACACATCTATTATTAACTATTAAATCAAATATTTTTATTTTAAATTAATTTTATTAAATTTAAATTAAGGTACATTATTTACTATTATTTGTAATTTTTTTAATACATTTTTTTCATCTCAGAATATGTCATTGTCATTTTGCCTAGCTTTTTCCCAAATTTAGCTTAATTTGATCTAAGCAATAATTTGACTGTTCTATGGATTCAGTATTTTCATGCTTGGTTCCTAAAATTAAAAATAAAATACAGATAAAATTATTGCAAACAATATTTTACATTTTTGTTTCAATTTTGATGTTGTTCCCTAACTCACCCTTACCTAATTTCCAACCTTCCTTACAAAACTTTTCAGCTTCCTTAATTACACCCTTTTGCAACAAAATTAGTCCTAAATTGGCGTGCACTACACCCAAATGTGACTTGTCTTCTAAATTCTTACCCACAGAAATAGCTTCTTTTAAAAACTTTTCTGCTCTGTCATATTCCTCTGCTCTAAAACTAGTTATACCTAGATCATTGAGTAGAAGCATGCTTTTCTCACTATGTATTCCTAAAAAATTAAAAATATACTATAAAGCTTTAAGTTCACGACTTTTTTTTTTTTTTCGAAAAAACATGACATGTATATAGGTACACTATTTTTTTTATTTTAAAAAGTAGTCATGCCAAAAAAATATGAAAGATATTAATTTTTGATATGACATTTTAAATCTCACTAAGAAAGGTCTGATGTCTGGGAAAGCATTTGAAGAGGTGCAACAAAATTTACCTTGTGTTTCATTACAAACTTTATAAGCTTCATTTAAATGCACCAAGGCTTTTTGCATATTCCCCAAGTCCAAGCAATACTGTGCATACCAATCATTGATAACTCCATACAAAATTTTGGCTTCATCATTTGCGTTTTTGTGTTTATCTATTTGCTCTAAGCACCACTTGTAACCTACTTCAGCTCTTTCTATATTTGCTTTCAGTTGACATATCCTTGCTAGTTTGAGGCTTATGTGGATAACCTGAAAATAACTGTGATAGGTATAAGAAATTTATTAGTTTGAAGCAGTTTTTTTAAAAATATCAAAAGTAATCTTATTATGTCTTATAATTTAAAATTATCCAAGAAAATTGTGACATCTAATAGTGTGACTAAACCCAACTGCCATTGAGAATATACTAAATAAAAAATACAAACCTTAAGATCATCCTGTGGAGTCCCATTTCCCAATAACATTTGTAACACATTGACGAATAATTTTTCAGCTTTATCCAATTCGTAAGTATCAAATGCCAAATTTGCCATTAGATCATAACAGTACAGAACACCTTGTTCATTTTGTTGCTGTTGAGCTATTCTGTAAGAAACAAACTTAGTAAAAATCGGTCTTGGCAACTGTTTCCAAGATATTCACGTTTTAGTTGTTTAGTGCACCGGAACTTTAATGCTTAAATCCCTATACACTACCTTAAAGCTAAATGCAACATTTGTTCTGCTTTTTCATACTGTTCTCGTTGAGTACATAAAACTGCTCTTTCAGAGTCATTATCAGCTCAGATTCCTTTTCTTCGTCGTCCTTATTAAAACCTAGCCATGTTAAAATACTTAGGGCAAAGGCCACATTAAGGGGCTTTAAATAGAGCCCATTTTTGGGTAGGTGAAATTTTGTGGAGTACCGCTTATATAACCTTACTTTTTGAACCATCACAAAGTTTTTTAATAAAGCTTTACGAACTACTGGAAAGAATATACGACGATTTTGGGGAACTTTACACAGAATTTGGCTTATTTTGAACATTTTTTAAATGGTTGACAAGAAATGAAAAATGAATAATAGAAGTAAGTTTAAATTAATTTTTGAAAACGTCAATTGTATTTCAAATCCAAAATTTTAAATGTCGATTCCACAATTCTTCCTTTTCGCTTTGCTGGCCTGAGTTGTAGGGCTACGTCTGGCTAGCGGTTGCTATGTAGTAAATTTAAAATTATCGACAACTTTTTTGAAAAACCACGCTCTTTAGCGACATCTTTTATTCAAAGTTTCAACTAAAGTGTTTTTCTATTTCAGCAGGCGGATTCTTAACCGCTGTCTCGAGACGTAACGTATCGAGTCGCTACCGGATGGTGATTCTTAACTTATTTGAAACTCGATTCCGAGTCGAAATCTTCCAAGTTCCATAACTGGGCACTATCCTTATTAAATAAGTCTTTTCTATTAATTATTTACATAAAAACAGATGAGAAAATAAGGCCGATAGGTTTCAAATGTGTCACCTATCGAGAAGTTAAGAATCCGGGCCCAGGGTTGTCCAAAACTATCGGTAATATGGGGACCTAGTTAAATGACTTAAAAAATAGATTTCGTTGTCTGGTTCAGAACTTGACTGCATTACACGACAAAATCTGACATTTTCGGCTAAACTATTGTTTTCATCCCGTTTTCGCAAATTCACTCGATTTTCAAAGAAAACAAATTAAAATGGTTGTAGTAGAAGCCGACGTAGAAATGAAAAACGCAGACAGCCCTCCAGGTCTTGAAGCTGGAGACAGTAAACGGGACGCGGATTTGCAGAGTTTGCAGGAAATTAGGGAACATGCAAGGCAAATCGAAAAAGCCGTTTCTAACAAGGAAAATCGCTTTATTATGAGAGTTTTAAGGTAGGAAAGACTTCTTATTAAACTTTAATGTTTAGGTTAATAGCTGGAGTTACCAAAACGACGCACTGCAGCTAATGCTGACTTACTTGTCTCTGTGGTAGGGTCGGTGCCCCACATCTTTCTTGACTAGACCCCAAAGGCCGATTCCCCGGTTTCTATGAATTAAGAATAACTTCAGGCTTGACTATTGAATCAAATATATTGTAAATTATGTACCTCGTAAATTTTTTTCTTACAAAGTTCTAAACAAAACTTTAAAAATACCTACCTCTTTCGAGGTGTAAAACCAATGTAGAACAATGTTACATAAATATTTTCATTACATGTGTTGAGCTTCTTTTCTTTTTAAGTAAATACATACAAAGATTTCCAACTAGAAGAAATGTGATAGGCAAAATACTAGTAATAAGTTTCAGCTTTTTTCAATCTATTCAAAATATTTAGTTTGCCAAGCTGAATAACTCGATTCTGCCAATTATACCAAACCTGCTTCCTTAGTCAGCTATGAGCTTTTAGACTTATATGCTCTAAATCATTATTTTTGTTTTTTCCATTATTTTAATGAGTAATATTCATTTGTAGACCTTTAAATTTTTATCGACTTAACTGATAATTTTATTTACAAGTCTTCAAAAATATTTTTCTTTGAGAAATCTGAAAAAGTACACATATTATTATTATTATTTTAAATTGTCTTTGCTTCAGGTGTTTGCCCAATACAAGAAGAAAACTCAATGGCGTAGTGTTAAGAAGTCTTATTACCCAAGTGTATCCACCTTCTGAGAGAGAAGCCCTTTGGCATTTGTAGAGGAAGCCACTGGTGAAATAGACAGTCCTCAGACAAGAACTAGATCTGCTACAAAGAGCCCTGTACCAGAAGTGGATGCATACATCAATTTGTTAATTTTAGTTCGCTTAATAGACACCACCAAGTTAGAAGAAGCTCTCAGATGTTCTCAAGCACTTATGAACAAAATTACCAGCCAGAATCGACGTTCTATTGATCTTATTGCTGCCAAGTGTTATTTTTATCATTCAAGGGTTGCAGAACTAACCAACAAGTATGAAAATTTTATTTTTCATAGCAGTTTCATTCACAGTTTCAATATTTTTCTAAAATCATTAATCCTACCAAGTTTGACATTTTTGTAAATAAAATGGCAGAGGCGCCTATCCAAAATATTCCATTTTTACATCTTATTTCACTGGCTAAAAAAACTTTACTCAGCATTTTATTTGGTAATGAGTAAAGTACACACCCATATTTTGACTAAATTAATATAATGTTTTAAATAAATTTTCAGATTAGACTCTATCCGAAGCTTCCTTCATGCAAGACTAAGAACAGCTACTCTTAGAAATGACTTTGAAGGACAGGCAGTACTTATAAACTGTCTCCTAAGAAACTATTTACATTATTCTCTTTACGACCAAGCAGACAAACTAGTTTCAAAATGTGTATTTCCAGAAACTGCTAGTAATAATGAGTGGGCAAGATATTTGTACTATTTGGGCAGAATCAAGGCGGCTAGGTTGGAGTACAGTGTAGCTCATAAGCATCTAGTGCAGGCTATGAGGAAGGCTCCACAGAATACGGCTGTAGGCTTTAGACAAACTGTGCAGAAACTGTTGGTAGTGGTGGAATTGTTGCTGGGAGATATTCCGGAGAGGCAGATCTTTAGGTGAGGATCAAACAGTTAGTTTAGATTTAAGGTAAACCAGAATTGATTTTGACTTTGTGATAATGTCTAAAAATGCCAATTTATGCTTTTTGTACATTAAAATTTTGATAGTCTCTCTTAATCACCATGAAACTAAATTTGGGGTAAAAACATCCTGTGTCGCCCAGGATTTACTCGATAAATATACTTTGAATTTTAATAAGCTGTGATTTCTTTTAGACAAGCTTCTATGCGGCATTCCCTCAGTTCCTACTTCCAACTCACTCAAGCAGTTCGTATGGGCAACCTACATCGTTTTGGCGAAGTCTTAGAAAACTTTGGGCCCCAATTTCGACAGGACCATACCTACACACTTATTTTGCGTCTGAGACATAATGTCATCAAGACAGCAATAAGAAGTATTGGACTTTCTTATTCAAGAATTTCACCCCAAGACATTGCTAAGAAGTTAGGGCTAGATTCGGCGGAAGATGCCGAATTCATTGTGGCTAAAGCTATAAGGGATGGAGTTATTGAAGCTACCTTAGATCCTGAAGGGGTAAGTAAAATGTGTCTTGTTCGAGATAAAATATCCCAGTTGGTACTGGCAGTATGTTTATACATGATTTTTTTTTGTAGGTTATATGAGAAGCAAAGAAAGTACAGACATTTATTGTACCAAAGAGCCCCAGATGGCTTTTCATCAGAGAATATCTTTCTGTTTGGACTTGCATAATCAAAGTGTGAAAGCAATGAGGTGAGGTACTTTTCAAATTTTAATAATCCCTCTTTTCTATTGGCTAATAATGATTCTTTATAAGAGCAAAAATATCATCTGGGTAATAAAATAAAATTCAAATTTAAAAAATTTATTTATTAGTCGACACTTTTTCTTTTGCGATGTTTTTCATTTCTTAAAAATAAGTGTTGATGAAAGTTGAACTAAATTCAATACTCACAATTCATGTTTTTTCAGATATCCCCCTAAAGCATATGGAAAAGAACTAGAAAGTGCAGAAGAAAGAAGAGAAAGGGAGGCACAGGATTTAGAGCTTGCAAAAGAAATGGCAGAGGAAGACGATGATGGATTTCCTAATTATAATTTGCGGGATTTAAATTTTTTTTGTGTGTCTGCAATCGCTTTTTTCTTTTGTTATTATTAGAATTAATTTAATTAACTAAAAATATAATAAAAAATATCAATTGATACACTTAGTTTTATTTTCAAATGTAAAATTAAAACCATTTTTTCCCATTTTGGTCAACATTGTCCAAGTGAGGAACATGCAGATATTGAAATTACGCCATCTGTGGTTTTGGATAGGGATTGGGGTAGTCTAAAGGTTGATACTCACTATACGTCCAGTTTTGAGACGTTCCGTTTACATAAAATATTAAATGTCAATCAAAATTGACGGCCACGTATTTTCGACGCGTCGAGAATGAAATAAATAGTGTGAATAGGCGGTGTACAGGTTTATTCATTTAAAGTAAATGAAGCCTTACTTTTAAACTTCCCTGCACTTTTTAAAAACGAATATAGCCATTAAGTTCATTTGTTTTTCCGTAGAATTCATAATCTAATCAGAAAAACAATTGAAACAAAAACAAAAGTTACAGCACAAGTGACGTATTTTTTAAATGGAATACCCCGTATATTGTTATATCAATGAATAGAGACTTTTACGAGCAATTCGGTGATATAGGCGTTGCCGAGTTTATATTCTGCGGTTCTAATGCAATTTTTAAAGAACAGCATGATACTATATGCGCTATAAGGATAATTTCACCTGAAAAATCCTGGCTACCACAGGTCACAGGTGCTTATCTGTCAAAGTCAAGAATTTTAAAAATACGTTTATTACTTTTTGGAGTAGTTCTATAATGGTCTGAAAATTTCTTTTTATTGATAGAAAAAATTCGGGGTATTCCATTTTTAAAAGAATACGTCAGTCGTGCTGTGACCTCTTTAGTATTTGTTTAAAATGTTTTTCTGATTAGGATTATTTAAATTCTAGGGCAAAATACACGTTATGGTTATATTCGTTTTCTTTTAAAGTCCAGGAAAGTTCAAAATAAGGCCCTGTTTACTTTGCAAAAATGGAAGGAATGTATTAAAAATAAACATAAACGGAAAGTAAACGCGACGTTTAGTGAGAATCGAGCTCAAGATAGATCTTAGACCTTAGAATAGGCCGATAACTCCATGCACTGAAGCCGCTCGGCCTATTATGCACTCCTGTCTTTACGTCTGGGTGATGTCACGACGGACCTACAGCTTAAGTAGGTTCTGAACCACGGCCCTATGAGCGAAAACTTTAGGACCCCGGGCCAGCCAGGGGGCACTACTGAACCCACTGAGTGGGTCCGCATATTTAAGGTTGCGCAGGACACGGAAAAGTGTGTTCCGGCGCCCTGGTCCTTTGCGGCCTTCAGCGTCGATACATTTTTCACTTTGTCCGTCTGGTGTTGAGCTAACCACTAAATTTCTGACCAACTTATAACAAGTATTTGGCCTCAGTATTCAACCACCTCACGTCCGTTGTGCATTCAACGACTTAGCGCCTTATACACTAAGCCATCACCGAACTTTGAGCTGAAGATATAACAGGAGTGTATCCCCACGGGTATGGAGGAAACGACGTATAGTGAGAATTCGACCCCACCAAACACAGCAAGCAGACAGGGAGGAGTTTAAATCTGGCCTAAAAACGTCACAAGAATAATGGTCGGTCCTAGAAATAAAACCATCTACCCTTTTGTTAGAAAATCTTTTTATTAATCTCAATTTAAGTTAAACCTTCAGTCATACTGATTGTATTATAAATATATCAATATTTAAATATTAACTTCAATGTAAACTATACGTCACTATTTACAGTAGAACCTTGATAATGTACAAAGACTTATGAGACCTCCTTTTTCGTCCCTAGCTAACAATTTTCTATTTCTCAAATACCACAATTAAAAAACTCTGATATTTCCAACGACTTCTCAATACAAAACAAGACGTTCCTATAAAAATAAACTATTTGGAAATAAAAACTGATATCTAAGAACGAAAAAAACGGTCTATTTAATAAACTTATATAATTTGACAATATCTGACATAAAAAAGTAACAAAATTACAACAAATCAACAAAATAAATAAATCAAATAAAAATAATTATGGCAAATTATATCATTTAACTGTACCCAAAAAAATTAAACAGAATTCGAAAGCATTTGGTTAAAAAACTGGGTTTTTAAAATATTTCTAAGTCATTTATGTTTCTTTATGAGCAATTCTTTTTCATGTTGCCAGATTATAATTTTCAATAATCAAGTTGCAAGGATTTGGCAACGTCGTGTCGTCTATTATATTGTGGATCGGGAGCCAAAAAAACCTCAATATAGCAACAAGAAAAGCAATTGAAACGTAGTGAAAAATAATTGGTTTAAAATCCCTCTTGCAGCGAAAAAATGTTAAAATATAAAAAAAAATAGTATAAAATATAGGCTAAAACGATCTTTGCAGGTAATTCCCGATTTAAATATACTAACTGATAAAGAAATGTAAACAACACTTGAATATAAATTTATTTTCAAAATTACTTTTTTAAATACTTCAAAACATTTAATATATTAGCTCAGCAGTTTTCTTTCTTTGTTAAAAATTGTCTATTGAGTTGTTAGAAAGAAGCTGGATTTATAGATTGACATCTTTGTTTCCGTTTGCCATTTCGGTTTTTTTTATATGGTATATGGAAACGATAAACAGAAAATATAAATTGACAAATGGAAAGTTGTTTATTCATCTTCTAATTAAAAACGTCACACGGCAAACGGAAACAGAAACGTCAATCTATAAATCCAGCTTGATGGTTTAAAAAGCTTTACACACTATAATAGGCCAACTCATATTTTTTGAGGCAGTAGACATTTAATCGTTACGTCAAAGTAATAGTAGAAATTCATCTATAATATTACCTAGGAACCCTACAACTCCCCAAAGACCATAGAAACACTTAGACATTACCTACAGTTAGCTTTTGATAAATTGCCACAAGTAAGTACATATAGTAGAAATTATTTTAAAAAAATACCAACTTAAGAGTGCTCACATTTCTCTGCCATGTAGTATACTGAAAAGAAGTTGAACAGAATTGTAAACGGTATTTTTCATATTTACTTTTCAAAATAATGATATTTGATAAGAGAATAAAAAAACATGTATTTTTCATACTGTCAAATATCCGCGTATCTTCACTTCTCCAAAAAATACCGCGTGATACTACAAAACTAGGAATAACATATACCGTGTGAATCTAGTTACTTTTCACACAACAACAAATAATATTGTATGAAGCAAATCAGTCTACAATAATATTGAACTGTACAACAATTTTTTTCTTTTTAATAATGGGTATAAACAACATTCTTGGACCTTATTTAACAGAAAAAAATCAGGATAATTTTATTATTTTTTTGACCAATACTGAGATTTTCCACTCTCTCTGTAGAAACATATAATGCTCACGTTTTAATCTATGCGATAATTATTTGAAGAAGTGTATTCTCTAATTTGTCCTGAGCCACAATTCAATTCCTGTTAAAATCTGCGAGATTCGTAAATTAAAGAGGTATCGTTATAACTGCATCAGACAAGATGTAAAATAAAAATAAAAAAATAATAATATAGGACCACTTAAAAAGAATTACAGAATAAGAAATAGCTTTATATACCTCGATGTCTTAAAACATAGACTATATTTGATTGGTTTTTACAATTTCTCAAAAGGCTAAAGATGTAAAAATCTTCAGCAAGTAAAGAGAAGTTGTTAAAGTAAAATTGTCTCTGACGACCAAATAGAGCAACTTTTAAATGGTATTAAAACTAAGACCGCTTATGCTATTTCATAAAAAAAGAATAAAAATAAACCAAAAATTATTTGGTGTGTATAATTTCTTCCAAGTTGTATACTTGGTTACTCAGTATTAAGACATCGACATACCAATTGAACAAAACAGCACCGCTCAAAACATAAAAAAGACAATGCCGATCAGTTAAAAACCTATTTTTTCGCTTCACAACTATGTTCTCAAAAAAATCATTAAAAAAACTGACCTATCGATCTTATAATTATAAATTAACCAAAATAAACTGGGCGTCACTCAGTCTCTCAGATTAATATAGAACACATGAAAACAATATGGAAAGTTCCTATAATTTTTTTTTCTACATGCCGTCCCTTGAAAAGTTATGTGCTCCTCAAGGACGCCGCTGATTTTTCTTGAACAACTTTTATAGTACTTGTAGTACATGGAATAGAGGATTTTGTCTAGGATAATTCGACATAAGTTATTTTGTTTTACAAATAGGTGCACTATGACGTAATGAACCTAAAAACACAAAATACTTACAAATAAGGACCTTTATTATAGATAATTAAAATCCCTATCTTTTTGTAAATTTTTTCGTGTCTCTTACCGTTCACGAATTTCAAAATTATTGCTGTTTGATCAATGACTTTTATACCGACATCTCTTCTAATAATAGTTTAAACAATAAATTGCTAATAACTAAACTTTTAAATGGATACATTTTCTACAACTTTTATTTTAAACTTTTTCCTCTAAAATTAATATTTTCGAAGTTATAACGCGTTAATTTCAAAAATCCTGTGCCTGGGCAGTTAACGCCAGCTGGGCCTGAACACGTCATCCAACTTCTGGCCAGGTATTACGATGTGCATACTTCGTTCTTATTAACCTTGTACTCCGTAGTACAGTAGAAAATGTTAACCGAAAAAAGTTTAAATTAAAAGTGGTAGAAAATTCATCGATTTAAAAGTTTAATTATAAGCAATTTATTATTTAAACAATTATTAGAAGAGATATCGGTAAAAAGTCAAAAAACAATAGTAATAATCTTAAAAATCCTGAACCGTAAGCAAAAAAGTTAATAAACAAAAAAGATAGGAAGTTTAATATTCTATAATAAAGGTTCTTATAATTGTGAACCTCAAGTGCATGGTTATGAAGATACAGGCCTAAACAGTTTTTCTGTTCACCTTATTTGTAAGTATTTTGTGTTTTTAGGTTCATTACGTCATACTGCACCTATCTGTGAAAAAAAAACTCCTGCCAAATTATGCAATATGGAAGAGTAACTTAGTCTCAATTAGCTGCACTATTGGTATAATATAAAGTTTCTATTTTATTCTATTTTTTTTCTTAGTTTTGGTCCCTTCAGGTCCAATCCACCACTCTCCCCTTCCGGACTATGCATTCCAGGGCTTCGTCGGCGGAAAATCTGGATAATCGAGCTCGTAGCTCCCAGAAATTCCAAAAAGAACACAATTCTACAATCGATGCAATGCATAAATTGTCGGCTGTCAAACCAAGACCTGCTACTGGTGTTACGTATAACCTTCACTTTCACTACTGACAGTTCTCGATGGCACGCCCATCTATTTCCCGCCATTTGAGAAATACCGTGTTCACCACCAAACAGGATACCATCAGCTTATAGGAATCTTCGCTCACAGCGCTTAGATCCAGAAGAAAGATACCGTCAGCGTGAATCTTTCCTTGCTCCCCGAAGGTAAAAACGTCCGCACGCCACCTCCAACCGCCACCCCGGGAAGAACTTTGTAGTCCTCTACGCACGTCCGCACTGTCCGGAGGTCAAACAAAGAGTCCTAATATAAAGTTTCTTTAATAGTTTAGATATTAAAGAATTATTGCACAGTGAAGTAAGGCCAGGCACTAATAATACCGGCCTTATTTTGACATCTGAACTTGCGCAGATGCATGGTAATATAAGGACTCCCTTAATAAGGATTGCGTCTGGCTTTATTTATGTCGGTTTAGGTCATGCCTTATTTTGGCCCTATTTTAACTTCGGAACTGTTCAAGTGTAACCGAACGGCTGCCGACCACAAAATCAAAAAGTTTTTAGAAGTAAAAATACTTAAAACCTTGCATTTTTAAATGTATTTCTGTAACTGTGGTAAAAAACCTACAAAACAAAAAAATACTAAAATTTCTTTTTTTTTTAGCTTAATGGTACTGTCAAGATGATTTGCAGTAACTCTAAATTATGGGTACAAGCACTATTTAAATTAGGCCGGTATTGATAATACCCGAGCTTAATAAGGCAACTTGCAATAATTCTCTATTAGTTAAGACACATGAATATACATAGTATTTTTTGATACCTTGAACCCTGAGCTAAGGTACTCTTATTCGATGTCAAGAAAATACGATTTTCAGCGTCGTCTTTTAAGGCCCCATATCTTCATACAGGAGGGCTGTGGAAAAAAAAGGATAGGAATTTGTCATACTATTTTTATGTGTACTATATAAATCTGGGAGATTGCTCACATATTCTGAGACACCCTATAAAGACTACAACTACAAGAACGTCTCACTACGTTGGACAGAAATAAAAAACAGATTTCGCTCCCTTTAATCACAGCAACAACAAAAATATCGTTTTTTATCTATAGTAGAGGGAGCATCTTTTTTTTTGGTAAAATCCGTTTTTAGTGCCAACCCATCCCGAGGTATGGGGCAGAGACACTGATGTTTTCTTGGTTGGCACGATGCAGTCGCCAGATATCGGATATAGGATAATAAACTTTGTAGTAGGTAGTAGTGGGATTTTTTCTTATTTTTTAATGAAGAATCAGACCCCAAATATTTTAGGTAGAGTTTTTTAACTGTATGTAATAAAAATATAGCATATCCCTTAATTTCAGGGAAAAGAAGTTCCTCGCTCTAGGAAAAAAAAGATAGGAGAAAATCAGCACTTTTATAAACACGTTTATTTTTACAAACTATAATAATTTAGCACAACAAAAAATTAATTCAATAAATTAAGGAATTAAAAATTAATGGTATAATGGTTCCACTGCAATATGTTCACTTTCGTTCGAATAAAGTAATAGTTTACATTATTTGTATAAAAGAAAATCTCAATAAAAAGTGTTTTTCACATACTTAGTCAATAAATACAAAAAGATATGTAATAAAAAGCAAAACCATTTAATACAGTTTTGTGTATAAATAAGTAATATTTAATAAAAATAAATCTTAATTGTGATTTTTTTCTTGAAGAAACTTCGTCTTTTTATCACATTTTCTAACTTTTTTTTAACAAATATACAATTTAAATAAAAACAGTTTAAATTTTGCAAAAAGCAAGTAATTTTACTTAGTCCAAGAGCTAGCAACAACCATGACTAATTTACGAAGTACAAAGGTATAATTTTGGGTATGATTTATTTATTAATAGTTAAATAAAAAATCAATTAATGCCAGTGTTAACACGGTTGCCAAACTGTTTTATGAGGCCTAAAAAGTACTTCAAGTATAATTCCGAGTCTATTATAATAGGCATACAAACTGTGAGGCATTTCTTCGTACCTATCTGAAGGTAGGTACGAAGGCAAGTCTACGAGTAAGACCGATGCTATGAATTTGCATTGGAACACGCCGTCTGTCAGTTCAGTATATACATGTTTGCACTTACTCGCGAGCCTCCTTTGAGTTCATGTAGTATCGAAGGTCTGACTGACCGTGTGTATGTCCATTTAGTATGGTAAAATTCCAATTTGCATTGATTAGTATATTTGGACTTATGATTGTTTAAATATTATGTAACAAGTATCGCATTTTATCGTAAATTATTGTTTAATCAAACTTCTTTTGAAAAGCTCTACCGTTTTTCTTTTGACATTTGGCACATTAGTCTAAGAAACCTTTAAAAAAATTATATAACCTAAAATTGCGATCTTTACTCTATTCAAACCTAAGTAGAAGGTAGCGGCGACGGGGTAATTTCTACCATATACAATTTAAAAGGCGTCTTTAAAATATTCCTAAACGAGCATTGAGGTTTGTGTTGTATTGAACACTCAGGCCTCATAAAAAAATTGTACCAACTCGTCAACCGCGCCAAACACTAACAAAATTTCTTATTAAACTGTTAATAAATTTGGTTTACACAAAATTGTATCTATGTACAGAGTTTGCTTTTATATTTTGACACTTAATTATAACAAAAACTAAAAAGAATAGAAGAAAACTCCTTGTAATAAAGTTTTACAGTTATTTTTTAAGCATAACCAAAGATACCAATGAAGATTAAAAAGTTAAGAAAAATGAAGAAGTAAACTTTTTAAACGAAAAACTGTATTTATAAGAATTTTTCATTTGGTGGATCTATCTTTAATAGTTTCGGAAATATGGTCGTTTAGATCTGAAAATAGTAAATATAATTTCCATTAGACCTACGGAACTAATTATAGTGCTTACATTTTAGACCTGTAGATATAATGAAAATTTTATCTGCTATTCTTCAGATTTAAATTACCATAATTGCAAAACTATTAAAGATAGATACATCAAATGTGGATTTTTTTAAGCTCATGAAAATACCTTTTTAATGGTGACATAATAGACAGGTTGTTCCATTTAAACAAAGTTTATCTCTTTATTTGTCTTAACTTTTTGATATTAATTTGTTCCTCTTATTAAGCTTAAAATGTAATAGATGAAAAACTATGAACCTTTAGACTAAAACATTTTCTTCTATGCTTTTGAGTTATTGTTATAGCGAGTGTTAAAATATAAATAAAAAAACCTGTACGTCGCGGATTTGTCCAGGTCTTTGCCAGCTCTCCAACTATCTTAAATTTGAAACAGGTTAACCCTCACTAGCCGAAGTAGCTAGTTGTCAAAAATGATAACCTGCATTTTCTAACTCTCGCCCCGAACTTCGCTAACGCGGTCTCGCAAGGACTTTCGGATCGCCTCTCGCCCCATGCCAACCAGAAAAATCAGCTTCTCATCAACCCCTCGACTCGCCACACCGCCTAAAACTCAACTTTCGACCATTTAATGGCCGCTCGTTCACTTTCCACTTAATATTATTAAAATTTCAAACCGTGTAAAAACAGTCTCTGCCTTTTTAACTACGGTATTTACACACAGACCTATGTGCAGATTTCAAAGTTTTTTCTGTTCTATGTGTGTCTGGTTTCCATCATTTCTCCCCACTGTCTGACTGTACTGGACTAAAGTCGACACTGTAAAAAAAAAATGTTACAGTGAGGATACGACCTATGTAAATCAATTGATTTAAATCACACGATTTTAATAAAAAAGTACGTAAATGTTGTTAAAAACTTTGTTTGATATTAGAGAATTATTGTACAGTGAAATAAGGCCAGGCACTAATAATAGTGGCCTTATTTTGACATCTGAGCTTGAGCAGATGCATGGTAGGATAAGGACTCCCTTAATAAGGATTGCGTCTGGCTTTATTTATGTCGGTTTTAGGTCGTGCCTTGTTTTGGTCTTATTTTAACTTTGGATCTGTTCGTCTAAACGAACGGCTGCCGACCACAAAATCGAAAAGTTTTTAGAAGTAAAAATACTTAAAACCTTGCTTTTTTAAATGTATTTTTGTAATTGTGTTAAACAAAACTCTACAACAGAAAACAATAAAGAAAAACTACTAAAATTTGTATCCCCTTTTTTAGGTTAATGGCACTGTCAACATGATTTGCAATAACTCTAAATTATGGGTACAAGCACTATTTAAATAAGACCGGTATTAATAATTCCCGAGCCTAATAAGACAACTTGCAATAATTCTCTATTATTTCTTTAAACAAAACTTATGTAAATTTTAGAAAAACGGGTTCTATCGACACTGATGACGAGGCAGTAGACGTCAGAGTGACAAATAATGTCAGGTATTTTGTTTTATTTTAAATACATTTACTAACCTCAACTTAAAACCCGCCATAATTGGCGTAGGTAATGTTGTCTTTTAATGCAATTAGGCAAACCTGCTTCCTAAAAATAAACTAAACTGGCTGACATATCTATTAGTAGTTCTTACAATGGAAGGTAATTAGTTACTTGTTATTATACTATTTGTCACTCTGACAGTGACAGAATTATTTAAAAATAATGAAAACCAATATAATATTTGGTTCCTTTACTTTTATTCATTAACGAGTCTATTAGCATTATTAGCAAACTGTTGATATCTCAGAACCCAACAATAATTGACGTATAGTGTGTTATACATTATTGATGTTGAATTTAATACAGAATGCGTTAAAATATAAAGGGGGTTCCATTTTAAAAACCTACTTGACAATGAAAATTATGTTTCTGAGACACTTGGTATATTAACTACTAATGTCAACAAAAAGAGTGTATCAGAATAAACATCTTTTAATTTAAGTTTGTTTTTGTATCTTGTACAGGGGCGAAGTTATTTGGTGTATAAATAGACTTAGGAAACCCTGTATACATAGTGAACAAGATTCCGTAATAAAAATTAATAAAAGTTTTTTCATTTATTTTTCAAAATAAACAACAAATTAAATTATAAAATCCAGAAAATGTTTATATTTTTTTTACCAAATGGTTGATTTTAGTTATTTGTGTATTATTATATTGGCATTTAGAAGCTGGGATAAACAATATTTTACATCATTTGTAAATAGGTTTTGTATAAACCAACATAAATTTTGGGGCTGATTTATCTTTTGTTAACAATCCATAAATCTTATTGCATATAATAAATACAAAATAACAACCATTTTTGAATGTTGTTATCATGCCTATTGTTTGAATAATTCGTTTTTTTTTAATTTACTCTAAGCTAGAGACTCACTATAAATTAAATAAGTAAAAAAAAAAATTCTCACCTAAAGGTCTTTTTCTGCGTAAGCTCCTCGATGTTCTGGTGGGGACAGTCTTGTCCGAGATGGGCGTTCGCGCCGCAGTTGTAGCAGCCGGGCGGATTTCTGGGCGGCATCGGGGACCTGCGGGTGCGGGAGGGTAACTGGAATACATTAAGGAGAAATAAGGTATGGAATAGGCGGTGGGAAAGGAGGTGGTCTCGGTGGCCTGGACCTGGCCCTGGTACTGCTGGCCGGGCGCGTACTGCCCAAAGACCGTGGTGACGGGCGGTCGGAAGCCTGCGCTCGTGTAGTACCTGCAAGAGAGGAGAACAGACGCAACGCGGGTCTTATAAATCTTTGTTTATTTACTCAGTATAGAAGTAGTGACATTAAAATGACATAACAATTAGAGCTGGCAGCTACCTTGATTAACTTGGTTAGTGTAGTAATAGTATACGCCTATTACACAAGTATTTACACCAACCTAATTAGTAAATCAATTTAATTAAAGTTCACCTTTAGTATATAAAACAAATTTAGAAGGAAAAAATTAAAACTAAAAGGCTTATTTCTGTTCGCGCCCAGTCTAGCCTTTCTTAGCAAAAATTCTCAGTTTTGTGTAAAATTATGCATAGAGAACTGATCATTTTCTGTATAAAGTAAAATTTTTAACCTGAGCCAGATATCTTATTTTGGCTGTCCCTTCTAAAATACTTAAAAACTAACAAAGAAAATAAAAATTCCGATATCCCACCCCTAAAACTATTTTTTAAAGAAAATATTCGCTCAAACCTCTCAACCGTTTCTGAGATACAGTGCGCTTTCTCGATTATTCCGTTTTCTTAGAAGTTTTTGTGGTACTGCATATTTTTAGGCCACATTTTTTACGAGTTGTCAATTTTGAATATATGAGTCAAACATTGTCTTTCTTTAAATGGAGCAAAACACAAATGCCTAAGTTTTATAGTTTGCCCTTACCTAATTTGCATATTTGTGCATTTTTTCTAACAAAATTGGATTAAAAAATTATTATGCAGGAACAATCAAATTGATTTTAACAAAATTTCGTATGATGTCTAACTATAGCATAAGGTTTTGTTGGGCATAATATGGAGGTCTTTAGAGAAATCTAAGGGGTCCAGAAAAATAAGAAAGAACTACCCTATTTTTTCTTTTTATTTTTTCTTTATTGCTGTTTTACAAAAACAATATTACACACACACACAGACAGTGTGAATAGATTAAATATGACGACGACGATATACATACCTACGACAATAAAACCCTGCAATTCTTTCTAATTTTTACTTCTGAATCATTGTCAGACAACCATATTTCATCTTGCGTTTTCTAACCAATTTACTGCTGTAGAACCCTTAATTACAAACTTGTTTTCCTCTTTTTCTATGGCAAATGTGCATTTTATTATTATGCCAAACCTCTCTGGTAATGAGCATTATCTTGTTTATTTTTTTTTCTATTTAAAAATCATACTTTTTGTTGTACCCTGTGTGCCTTATAGATATAAAGAATTGATTACTGATTCACAAACTATAAAATTAAACCAACCAACTTAAGTTTTTGTGTATTGTATTTTTACATTAAAAAATAAAAAACTTAACGGGGATTGTAATTTTATTAACTTGAAATCCCGTACTCCCCAAATTAGTAAACCTAGCTGCCAGCTCTTAAAACAATAAAATTACTTAAATTATCAACGTTAAAGCAAATCAACCTACCCTTATCTCTTTAACAATACATACCTAGGAGGTGGCATAGGCGCATAGGTGGGAAACGTAAACGCAGGAGGCGGGGGTGACGTCGTGTCCCCAAACGGAGGCATGAAGTTAGGCAGCCCATTCACCCTGTTTTTCTCCATAGGCCCCCTGCCCGGTCCATGCGGCGTCGAGATCGTCGACGTCATGTTCGAGGGCGTGTCAGGAGGAGTTTGGAGGGGACTACTGCAAGAGACACATCATCATATTTCATAACAGAACTTTGAAATAACATTTAGAATGATTTGTAACCTTCTAGTTTATTTTAAAAGCACAAAATTCTAACAAATTATATTATATTACATTACCTATTGCTACTCGATGAATGATAATGAGAACTCTCGTCCGTCAACGTCAAAGACTGCATCTGGTCCGCTATCGAGGTCCTGATATTGCTGGGTGGAAACGGCGGCAGCCGCATTCCGTTCATCTGTTTGATTTCGGCAGTGGGTGGACCCATCCACTGGTTGATAAGAGGGGAGGTTTCGACGGTTCATCTTTTAGAGTAGTATTTACCTACAGAAATAATCAGTTTTATAAAAGAGAGAACCAGAAGTCAAAGGCAGCTAAATCTGGTAAAATGGGTGGTTGCTGTAATAACTTGTAAGTTGTTACTGAATGAATTGTTAGACACTTTTAGGAAGCTTAGACTACAGCTCAACAGCCCGATAACTATAAATAATTTCTTAATCAGTCAAATACTTACCTCATCAGAATCAGGCGGTCCCTGTTTGACTTGACTATAAATTGGTGATAGCTGACTAGACTGGCTCAATTGTGGCGGTGGTATTAAAGAATCCATAGGAACTGGTAACATGGTAGGTACTGATGCCGCCGGAGGTGGTATCACTATGGTGGCTCCCGCTGGTACACCCGCTGGAGCCGTAACGGGTTGTGGTAAGACGGGAGCCGACGATGGTAGGACAACTGGTGGGTTGACTGGAGGCATGGTGATCTTAAATAATAAATTAATTAAAAAATTAATACTTATTAACAAGAGGTTGTCAGTGTGCAGGGTTTTTAGACTACGGTTGCCACGTACGCCTGCAACATGGCGGACGAAATTTTTAATGGCATCTAGTTAGTATTCTGATTTGTGATGTGTGTGATTTTAGTAGCTTATGCTATGTCACCTACTAAATAAACTGCTTGTAAAAGGTATGCGACAAAAAGTTGGATCTTGTGGAGCAATAGACTGTTAAGAATGCATAGCATTGATTGGCTGGGAATTTACGAGGCAACTATATCTATCAAAAGATTATGATCAGTGTATAGAAAAAAACTTCTTTTAAAAAATGCGGCCAAAATTTTAATTCGACATATATGAATCATTTTAAAATCAGAGTTAAAATCTTGTAGGTTTGAATAATTTTGTAAGTGTTTTCATTTATATTTTGCCACCAACTTTCAACTATAAGCAACAAGAATAGAAAAAAACGTAATGTATAAAAGTTTTATACTTTTTATATATTATCGTTTGAGCATCAAAAAATAAACAAATAAAGATCAAAAACTCAAGAAAAATGATGGGTTAAACTATTTCATTTTTTTGAGTTTTCTATGTCCATTTGTTTCTTTTATGCTCAAAAGATAATAGGTGGAAAAAAACGAAACTTTTATACAGGACGTTTTTTTTCTATCCTACTTGCTTACAGTTGAAAGTAGGTGGCAAAATATTAATTATATTTATATTCAAAACCCTGTACATATGTCACCTTCAGTTAAGTAGTGTTAGACTCAGTGTACAAAGGTTTTTCGTCGCCCTTTTATAGGAAAGTTAAAAAGTCTAGAATTTTCTTGTAGAATTCTTTAGTACAAGATGCCAGAAAAGGTATAAAAGGATAACTAGAGCATTATCGGAGACCCTCGTAATGGTAGTCAGAATAGGAAAAAGTAAGGTCAATAATTATTGAAATAAATTATTAAATAAAATAAATCTTTGTACAACTATATAAAATAGGTTTTCAAGTAAAGCAGTTATTGTAGATTATTTTAAAAACCATTCACTTACTACGACGGCATTTTGTTGCCACTACCCATAAGTTAAGTAGTATGTTTACTATTTTATTGTTTTTATAAAGGCGTGTGCTATTTATTAAGCAAAACACCCAAAAATTCAATAATAATCCCAGAACTATCACACACAACTGTACGAGTTATTTACCACTGCTTAAATTGGATATGCTGCCAAAACAATCCAACATAACAACATAAACAATTTTTGGTACATTGGTTTCTCCTTATGAATTCTAGAACATGTTAAAAATAATGGCTATTCTTTGACAACACCCTGTATATTTAATTAACAAAAAGGTTTAAAAAAGTTTCTTTATTGCAAAAAATGTCACACAGAAGCAATACTTACGGAAGGTGCCGGCGTCGTAATTATATTTAACGCGGGCGGCCTTGAGACCATAGGCGTCCGGTGGGGCGAGCTGCTGCGCGACTGACAGGGCGAACTGACTAGAGGAGAAGTAGACGGTTGTGGGGGCGGTTGGTGGGGAGGAAATGGTGGTACCTAAACAGAAATATTAATAATATCAAAAAGTATTTAATTATAAATACTCTTTTAGAACAGTTACCCTAACTTTTATGGAATATTCAATAAAATTAGTTACTGCTATTATTAAAAAACATCCTAAATCAATGATAATAAAATATAATAAAGTAATATTGAAATTAAAAGGGCAATTATTAGTACAGGAGGTAGCAAACTTTTTTTGAAAAAGAATATTAGATCGGCTAATTTTTTGATGTGCTGTTCTCCTTCCTCTTCTGGATAGAGCCTGGACTGTCTGGCTGGCGGTTGTGGTTGCGTTTATTAGTTCGCATCCTACCTGTATAGGTAATAAAGGTTTTGAAAACATTTTTAGAAACCTAATTTCTTGTCTTCAGACAGGTTTACCAAACATATTTATTTTCATTGCCAGACACTTTTATCGTTGCTAATTTTAACTTCTAAACCGTTCGGTATATTTTGATGAAACTTAGAACGATAATATATGACCAAGGTCTGCATTTTTTGACATATCAGCGACAGCTCTAAAGATCAAGGTCATAGCTAGGCGCCAACGCAACCGCTACCGCCAGTCAGACAGCCGAGGATCTACCCGAAAGAGAAGGGAGAAAAACATATTAAAAAATCAGCCAACCTAAAGTTCTTGTTTCTGTACAAACTTTTATTAAATAAAGATATCAGTAAATATAACATTTTGTGATACCAAAATAACAAGTCAGTTACCCATACTCTGAACAAAAAGTTTAAGATCAATTATTTTAATTTTTTTCACATCTCCTTACCTACGCCAATGTATCAAGCATTTCATTCATAACTTTGAAATAATGTATGATTGTTTAACAATGTGTAACATTACAAAAAATATGAATATTATATAAATTTATTAACTTAATCATATAGTTGGTATAAATACATTCTATAAAAATATAAGAATAATTATTATTTATTACCACAAAAACAAAAGTTGTTGTTTAATTAATACCGACCGCAATATAATCTTAATTACTCGCGCAGGATATGATGCTGGGGGAAATACCCGATTACAATTTAATTTTACAGTATACATGTACTTAAAGCAGTATCTGTATATTAGAGGAAACATCAAATTTATTAAAAAGAGTCGATAATAAAGTGAGCATTAAGATAATGTCTAAGTTTTTAAGTAAATCCGAAAACCTATTTTATATTTGTAGTTTATTTAGTTTGCCATAATAATAAACTTTTATCTAGTTATTAGTTTTTAAATAGACTTAGGTGATAGTGTTGCAATGTTTTTAGGTAGCTTTACTAACCTAAGAGTTAAATAACAAGTTAATGTCTGGCAGGGTTCACCACATTACAAATCTGTTTTATCAGTATGAAAACTTTTCATAATTATCAACTTGTTCAACTGTCATAAAAAAAAATTGAAACGAGACTTGTAGGTAGGGATGGAAATACCACTCAATGCAATCATCTACTCAATTTAAAGAAGAATATATTTTAATTTTTAAACGGTTTTTAACTTGACTTGTTCTATTTATTTATTTTTTTGTTATTATTTGTTATTTATTATTTATTATGGGTCAAATCTAGTAATTGGAATTTGACACCCTTCCCGACGACCGATCGATCTGAAATTTGGTACACACTCTTAATCTTGATGACAATACAATATAATACATTCTTTATGATTGTAAATCCAAGATGGCCGCCGATACAAAATGGCGGATAACAATTACTTCACTACAACCTCAATATGGGTATTAAATGAAATGGCTAGATTAATAGAGATCCACTATGAAAAAAATCAAATCCAAAATGGCTGCCGCTTCAAAATTGCGGATTACAAGTCCTATCTACCAGATCGCACCAACATTCTTATCAATCTGGGGTATTAATCAAACAAATAATAAAATCTTTGTGCACTTGAAATTTCTTTCATAATATTTACTCTGAATACGCTACGCCCAAAAGATTTTTTGTCCTATCAATACTCCAGATTGATGAGAAGATTTATGCGATCTGGTGGCTAGTTAGGACTTACCGAATTTTGTTTAGCTTTAAAAAAAAAACGCATCACAATCCGTTATGTAATATCGAATTTTAAAAGTAACGTTTCTCCTAAAATCAGTCCAACCTATTGAAAAAAACCGCATCTAAATGTAATGTGAACTATTTTTTTAAAACACTCTGTACATGTTTTTTTTTATATTATTATACATCACAAAATTTTCTCTTGAGTTTACTCTATCTACTAAAAAAAAAACCACATCAAAATCCGTTGAGAATAGTAACGTCAATATCTAATTTTCAATGTAAACTATATTTTTAAAAGCACTCTGTATATGTTCATTTTTGACATTATTATATATATAAACCATCCTCTTGAATTACTCTATATATTTAAAAAAGCGCAGCAAAATCCGTTGACAATATAAACGTCAATATCGAGATTTTTATTGTAAAACATGTTTTGAGAAAATATTCTGTATATGTTTTTTAAACAAAGTTACAAACTTTTACCTCTTTATATATTAGAATAGATTATTTAATCATTTTTTTTCTTATTTCTTTGTGTAGAAAGAAATCGTAAGAAAGAAGAAAAATTTAAAGGAAAATTAATTGGTCTAATTAATTATGTCAACATTTTCTAAAATATAATATAAATAAAGCAAAAATTAACAATCAAATTCGACACCTGTGATGTAAAATTCATATCTCCCTCGATATCTTCAATAGTATTCTCCCAGCATCTTGCATTTTTACCATGATATAACACAGATAGAATTACTTTAAAATTGTAGAATATATGTGTATAGTTTTTCCATATTTATAATGGTTTAACAAAAAGATCCTGCTTTTCTTTCAAGAAATTTGAAGACTGGTAAAATTTCCTGACATGTAATTATTATTTAAACAATAATTCTTTTTTCAATATTTTTAAATTAGTTATTTCAAAGAAATGATTTAAGTTGGTTCAATGATCAATAGTACTAAGATTTAAAGAAATAACAAAAGTTCTCAAGAAACCGTCAACATAAGATTTCTTATCTTGGCCACACATATTTATAACAAAAAGCAGGACATTTTATTTAAAGTATGTCAGCTCACAACTTACCTCGCCAGGAGCTCCACAAGGAAGTCCTGGCCAACTTCTAAAGTGGTTCATGAAGTCTAAAGGTGGAAGCCCCAAGGGATGCATGGGAACGCCCATAGGAATAGGATTGCTATCGTGGACCTAGAAACATAAATATTAAAATTACTTATCATGTCTAAAACAGAATACTTTCTGGAACGATTATTAATCATAAGCATAAATTTTTTTATTTTAATACACTTAACATCTTAAAAGTCAGGGAAAATTAAAATTAAGGACCAATTTTTTCCAAAAATAAAATAATCAATGCAAAATATAGCTTTACACCTATATTTTATTATCTTTTAATCACACAAGCAAAAATGCAAAATGTTACATTTCATTATACAATGGCCTAAAACATATGTTACTTGTCATCCTTGATTACAAAAATTTTAAAATTAAATTGTTCTTTTTTTTTATTTATTTTTTTAAATTTAATTTTAAAAATCCCTACACTCGGTAAACAATGCCCTCTAGCGCAAGCAACAAAGAGACAATTTAACTATGGTTCACTTTTTTCTTAATTAGCAATACTTTTAAATAAGACCCAGTTTGGCAATATAATAAATATAATTAAAAAATAAATTCTGTTAAGGCAAATCAAAGTTATATGCATTTTAACCAGCAAAACTCCACCCTTCCCTAAAACCCCTATATGTATGTATGACACAAAATATTATCTAAATATTGTATATTCTATTGTAGTGATTTTTCTACATAAAACTATTTAATTTGAAATTCAAAATTTCTGTTTCCTTAAATCAATATTCCTTTTCCCTGACTCTAACTTCCTTTGATATAATCATTCCAGAACACACTAGTCAGTTGCTAACACATAAAATACATGTCAAAAAACTTACTCAGTGCTTCGGTTCAAGATACATCACATTTTTTTTTACTTATTACCTTTCTGTACAGTGTAGGGTATCCAAACCCAGGCGGATACCCGTACGTACAGGATTTGTTCATGAACCGACTATCCCTTATGTTGTAGAGCTGCACCAATATCTGGCTAAAAACTGCTTCTGATCGAAACTAAACGCCGGATGCCTCGAGGCCATTGTGAACAACAACAATAGTTCATTCTGCACTATATCGTCCTTCTCCTTGTGAATTAAATCCTCTATATAGTCTGTCCTTAAGAACTTTTTCGAATACCAATTTGCTACACTATAATTTTTAGATTTAAGAAGAGAAATGTTTATGAGGATACGGTGCCGCACCGCCTCCTCGTGCAAACTTTGATTTTTGAACATGGCGTCCTTTTCGAGTTTCTCCACGTCGTTCGCGCTTAGCATCTGTTGCCTCAGCTCCAGGTAGCTGTGCCTGCCCTGCTCTTCCAGGAAGCTGCCAATGAACCGCATTTCGAACGGGATACACATACTTAACAGTTCACATATCATATCTATCCGTTTATAACTATCCAAGTCTTTAAACCATGTTAAAATTTCCTCTTTACACACCATTTCCGGAACACATTGATATCACAAACCAAATTTCTGAAAAAAAGAAGAAATGTTTATTATGGCGCATGTTGATTGTTGTTAAGGGGATCCCTTTTAGGTTTTCACATGACTTTGAAAATTCATACCTAGTTCAACATAATAAAAATCATTTCAATAAACAAACAGATTTTTCGCGATAAGAAAGTTACCTCCGTCTAACACTTTATTTGAATAACTAGAACTTTTAAGCAATATGCAAAAAAAAACAGCAAATCCTCTTCTAAGGATGGAAACAGCTGACAGATTATTATATTATTTGTTATCCACGGTTAACACCAGAACTTATCTTAAACGGTTTCAAATTATCTCTTTAATGGTTTTTAGTTTTACAAAATCGGTTCAGTAGTTTCTAAGAAAATTCACCTTAAACACTGGATGTCACTATTTCACCCCTATTACTTTTTTATTTTATCAATATCAATAAAATTTAATATACAGAGCGTTTCTAAACAGATGCGAAACATTTTAGGAGGTGATTTTCCATCAAAAAATAAGAAAAAAACTTTATATAAACATATGTTCTAAAAGTCTTATTTTTGAACTACATGGTGTTAATTTTTTTTTATTATTGTTTTTTCATGATACCTTTTATACCCATTCAGATAATTTTTAAAAATTTGGGAGATGCAGCCTTTGCACCAGAAGACATTTTTGGCATACAAGACATTTTTATTTACCAGTGTCGTCCATGAGGGATTTAGGGTAAATGTTTTTGAGAAAAAATGGTACACCACTGCATTTTTTACAATAAAAATTATTTGTAAATCCCAATATAGTTTAGAACAAATTTGATACCTTGACTTTTTTGTTTGATGTACGGTTTTCGCGTAAATCAATAGAAACCATTTTTGGCATGGTCAGTTTGTATTCCTAATATGAAATTCCGCAATAAAAATTAACCTTTGTTATATATTTTTTAATTCGATAGAAATTTGCCCATGCCGAGAAATGGTTTCTATTTATTTAGGCAAAAACCATACAACAAACAAAAAAAAGTGAAGAAAACAAATTTGTTCTAAAAAAATTATTTTAGAAAAATGCAGTGCCGAACCATTTTTTCCCAAAAATATTTACCTTAAACCCCTCATGGACGACACTGGTAAAAACTATGTTTTTCTTGTATGCCAAAAAATGTCTTCTGGTGCAAAAAGTGCGTCTCCCAAATTTTTTAAAAATATCTGAATGGGTATAAAAGTTATTATAAAAACACAATATTTTTTTTAAATGTTTAACACCCCGTAGTTTAAAAACTAAGACGTTTAGGACATATGTTCATATATAGTTTTTTCTTATTTTTTGGTGGAAAACCACCCTCTAAACTTTTTCGCATGTGTTTAAAAACACCCTGTATAAAGGGTTAGGGGATAACCCCAAACAAAGTAAATTTTAACACAAAAATGTGTCCTCTTAAAAATAAAAATTGAAAAGCTTCAGAATTTTTCCATAAATATACAAATGATGGAACTACATGGGGTGTTTGTTTTCATTAAAATACACCTTATAAAAATTATTTAAATGTTTTGATATTTTAAAACTGCACCTATGAACCTATAAAATGTTTATGAATGACAATTATTGTTATATCCACTTGCAAAGTTGAAAATCAGTGTTTTTTGAATAAATAAATAAACAATCTTGAATACAAAATCTTGCCTGACTTTTCCACATATCATAATCCTGATGTCTGACACCAATATTTTAACTTTTTAAACAGATTTAATAATTTTTTTTTAGTAACAGATTATTTATACAGGGTAACTCAAAAATATATGTTTACCTAAAACTCTTATTAAATATGTGATGTTCTTGGACAAAAAGTAACTTTTTAGTATAACTTAAACTTTAAAATGTGTTACAAACAATAAGTTATTTTTGGGGGTATTTTTATCTGTTTTGCTATGTTTAATATAGCTTTCGTGCAGCAACCCATTTTAATTGTCTTGAGAAAGGAAAAAGTTAAATTATCAAACAAAAAATGGGATTTTTCTCTTAAGTCCTATTTAAAATACTTTTTAAAAACTTAGGTATACCAGAGTCACAAATATTGATTTTTTTCTAATTCCTTAAAAATTATACAAACTATACAATAAAATTTTTGGGGTACTATACCTAAGTACTCCTGTATTTACCTGACCAATATTTTATCTCAACTTATAGACTAGGACAAGAAATGATGGATTAGTAAGATTGCCACCCAATCACACAACTAAAAATGTTGTTTTTCCAGAAAACCTTATGCAATATTGATAGACAAATAAATATTTACAAAATAACCTTATTATGTTTCCAGATATTGTTAGTACAAAATGGCTATTTATTTTATTGACTTGTATGATAAAACAAATACTGTCATGTATTTTTGGGATTGTAAGGAAACTTTTAAATAATTTTAAATTTTTGAATTGAAGAGGTGATAAGTGCCAAAAACAAGAAGCAGAGTTATTTTGAAAAAACTTTATTATTTTCACATTTTAAAAGCTATGGGTCAATAAAATCTAAGCACAAGATGTATTCTGACGCCAGTTAAAATGAACTATAGGCACATGGCTCTTTCTCAAGTTATTCTCCTTGTTGCACAGCACCTTTTCTATGGTATAAATTCATTTAAAAAAAAAAAGGCTTGATATTTCAACGCCTCAATTGTGTCACTTTTCTGTCTGACGGAGATACCTATATCTACATTAAATATTCATAGAACTAGTGGTATAAATCGAAACAAATAAAACCTTAATTCTTGCAAACATATGGTTGGAAACTGTTACTTGAGGTTAATTTTTAACATAATCAAATCAAAATGGAAAAGAAAATTTAAATAATAACTAAAACTCTTTCAATGTATATTTTTGTGCAGATGCTAATGTCGTTTATTCTGAAACATCATATTCTGTATGTAAACCTAGAACTTTACCTTTTCCACTATATCAACTTGGTATCGAAAAACATCATATCGTTATAAATTATAGAGTTACTTACTGAATATATCTGTGAGTTGCAATGAACTAAATTATGTTTTTAAGAACATCCCCATCACTAGTAGCATTACATTTAGTATTAACACTAACAAAGTTTATGCAACAAAGACAAGATAAGGAAATAGCCATATTTATATATACCATATAAAAAACACCTAATTATTGCATAGATAAATCAAAAATGTGGCCATTATATCCAAAATTCTGCCAATCCTTAAGCATAGAGAAACAGTTGACTTATTTCCAATACCAATATATATGTAACAAGACTAAACCATTTGTATTTAACAGTGTTTGAATATATTTATCTCTGAGTATTTACTTTGTTTCTTTTAAACCCCAGCAAGTTTTCTAAGATTTATGTGTAAGGTATGTCTATCGAAGTTTTATAGTAGCCATAATAATCTAGAAACGCTACTTATACTATCTTTCCAGGCTTTCAATAAGGTAAGACTCCATGACAATCAGTTCCAATACAAAGTACATACATAATTTATTGTAAATTGAACAGAACATTCCTCATCTGTAAAATTAGGTTGGAGAAGCTCTTGGGGCATTGAAAACTAGATAATATAGAGTTATTTTTGCTGTTAAATGCCAGGGATCCCCCTAATATAAAATAAAAGTAGTTAGCCATTATGTGACATAACCTAAAGGAATACTTACGTCCGATGCATTCAGAATCATAATAAATTGCATCGGATCCGTTTAGAGCACATTTGTATCTCTTATCACTCGGTTTTTATAGCCTTTTTTTAATAAATACAATGAAAAAGGTTAAATTTAATATTTAACTATTTTCCCGATATTTTTATGCTAATGTCTACACACTGACACTGACTTTCCGAGGAAACGAGTATGCTTGATTGACGAATTTTTGTGTTAAACCGTTCAAAGCACAAAAAACACGATAGTTTCTTATTTTAAGGGCTTTAAATTATTATATTTCACGATATCCTACCACAATCTTATAAAAATTCAGTCAGACTCATGCACACACCAATTTCGAACTATCAACATCTGATATTATGGCGGCAAAATCTCGTGATTCAAAAAAATGATATGATTAAATTAAAAAATAAGCTTCTTAAAACCCAAGATCCGTAGAAAATGTACACTCTCAATTAAAATACACTTTTCTTTATCGATTGGTGAAAATTCCTCAAAGATCCGTGAACAATTAAGCAAATAAAATGTAATTCACGTGTAGTCTAGAATTGAGAGACGAATTTCAGATGACCTAAATTTGAACATAAACTCCCTAAAGCCAATGTTTAACCCACTCAGTTTTAACTGGCCAAATAAATAATAAAACTGTGAACTTCTGATATTTTGGAATGTGATTTTTTTGAGTAATTTTTTTTTGTCCATATGCCAAATGAAAATATTTTAGTTTTTATGACATTTGCTTTTTTTCGCGTTTGTCAGTAAAGACAATACTTAAAATTTTATGCCTTTAAGGGAAATACCAATAATAAAATATAAATTATTGAAAGTGAAATTTGTAATATCTATTAATAATCACTCAAATCATTCTTATAAAAAAATGTCAATCATGGCGGTTGTTTGTTTACGTTTACGTTTACGTTGTGTTGGTGTTTGTTGTTTGTTGGTTTTTCGAGAAAACCGACCATTATCCAGAATTAGATTACATTATTTTTATTGTTCAACGGCAGGTGGCTTAAAATCCTTAAACAAAAATAGACCACTGTGCATACCAGTGTATGTTTGCTTAGTAAAACTATTCATTACCAGATGACGCCCCATCATTGATCAAGAATTTAGAATAGAAGTTTGCTGTAAAATTAATTTTTAAAATTTTACATGGTTTCTGAAACCTAAATATTAAAAAACGAAATGTACTTTTTGTCGAAAGTTGCGCATTGGGGCAAAATACCAAAAAAAAGGGGAAAAAATAAATAAAACTACTACTATAAAGTGAACAATGTTTATTTTATATTTTACAATAATTTATTTTAGGATTTTTTAGGGGTACAAAAACACACAAATTATTTTAAAAGCAAATGTTAGCAGTGGTAGGTACTGTGCGTTTGGGTTTACAAGGAAAATATACTACATTGAATCATATGCTTCTTTCGTTCTAACATCTAGAGAGTAGGAAAAACTATTTATTACAAGGTTATTATTGTTTAACTTTACAGTTTTTATGTTAAACGTTTTTATAAAAAGATCGATATAGTTGAAGATGGTGACATATATTTCTTATTATAATAGTATGTGGTATCGATACAAAATAAAAAATACAGCTTTCTTAACCTAAATAAAAACCAACAAAAAGTATATTTAAAAACCCCTTAAGATTTTAACATTTTTTAATTAGCCAGTCTTAATTTCTTTCCTCTATATTTTTTTTCCTAAAGATTATAAAATTTTGTTTTAAAAATGCGTAAGTAAAATCTAAAATCTAAAAGGAATAATTAACTTTCTTAGAGAAATTGTGGTTTTTGCGATCAAATTTGGCATGCAAATATTGCAATTTAATATTTTAAAATTTATGTATTCGCCTGCATTTACTTTAGCAACATGCAGTTTTAATACGAAATTACAAACACTCGGTATTAGGTATTTTTGTAACAAAAAGTAATTTATAATATATATGTTCCATTTGCTTGCCATAATGAAAACCTTAAATGTTTTTGGTAAAATAACTTATAATACAAAATAGATGTACCCCAACTAAAAAAACTGATCCAAGCACAAAGCCATCACAAAGGTCTGCTGGAAGACCGTAGGAAGAAAGTTTGATATGGCGCGCATCATGCAAGACCTAGTCGAAAGCTTTAGATATGTCAAGAGCAATAATTTGAGAATTGCCAATATTATACAAAAGTCTTCCAGTTCCAGTTATAGGAAAACTCAAAACTAAAGTAAAACCCAAAAACAGCAAAACATTACTAAGAGGTAAACAGTAATTAATTATTATTTGTTCTAATTTATAAACATATATTAAGTCAGTTTTATATAATAAATTTTTAAGCTATAACACCAACAATTTGAAAAATAAAATATATAGATTTATTATCACAGAAAAAAGATATTTACGTACACCAAAATTAATCTAATAATTATTGTATAGAATACAGTGTTTATACTTTTAAAATTTGAAGAACAAGGGATATGTCTTTTTACAAGGTATACATCTATTAGGAATATTAAAAGCTTACAATTTTGTTTTGTCAAAAAAAAAAAAATATCTTTAGCTAGACTATTTTTTCTATTTTTTAAACAGAGAAAAATATTTTCATTTTTATAAAAACACCTGAACATCTAGATATAATAAATTGATATAAACTGAGATTTGAAGATATGCTATGCTTCCTCCTGAAGATCAAACTTAATAAAGTTTTTTACAATTTGAAAAATTTCTTGCGAGACAAATTTTTGCTGGATGTTTATTATTTACACATTACACTTTTTGGTTTTTAAAAATTTAATCAATTTTTTTCACGCAGGAAATATAATAGGCAATAATTTTCTTGCAGTTGTGTGGTCCTGTTGGTACATATTTTGGTGATCTTTGATTTCATTTTTAAGAATATTTTTGACAACACATCAAAATTTATTTACACTCCTTGACAAAAAAACCGGACAAACAAAATTTTGTTCAAAGTCAATCTAAAATAACTTTTTGGTTTTTTGACCGATTTTAATTAACCTTTGGTCTAGTTGCAGCTCCTTTTATCAAGATTATTATTATATATGGGGATTGCAAAACGTTTAATTTAGATGTTAAACAGAGTCAAATCGTCGATGCGCGTCTCAAATCTGATATGTGACATGCTTATCCTGTGGCCACATATCAGGTTTGGCAATCGCACCGACGAAATGTTGCATTTTAACCCAAATTTTCGAACACCCTGTAGAATAACTTTACATCACAATTTTTTACCAGTGTATTTAAATTTTAAAGCCACACCTTTTCTTAACATTTTTTTAATTTATATTGGTATCTCTGTTCTAAAAGAAAATATACAAATTTAAAAGAAAACAATGCAATTTAATTAGGAAGTTCGTAATATATGTTATAAATGCAAACATATTGGGAAACTTAAGATTTGGATGGTCATATCTCTGAAACTAACAAAGATAAATATATCAAATGTAGTACTTTTAAAGGTCTTTAAAAGATGTTTTTTACTCGTGATATAATGTATTGGGTGTTTCTTTTTGAAATTATCGATTTTATTTTTGATATTTCCTTTTGTTTGGAAAATAGAGTCATTGTAAGTTTTTAAAAACGAACCCTGTATATACTGCGATGCTCTACCAAAGAAGTCAATATTATGAAAATCTCTATTTTTAATTTTTTCTCAATAAATTTAAAATGCCAAAATCTAATACTTAAAAAAACAACCCAAAAACTTAAAAGTTGTTAGAGTTAACTTACAGGAGCGGCAAAAACATAAAGTTATAGTATAATCATCCCCTTTCTGCAGTGTTTCTTGTCATTTTTAACCGACTTCAAAGAAGAAGGAATTTTTATGGACACCTGTATATTTTTTTTTAAAGACTTCAAATAAGGAGGAGGTTCCATGTTCAACTGTATATATTGTTTTCTACTTGCGTGAGCAAAATAGTTATTTGCGCACACGATTTACGTGCGTAAAAAAACTATGCGCATGCAATCCCACTCTCACACACAACTCTAAATGATAACTTGCAGACCCGTGCCCACTTCTTGGGCGTTAATTATATTTTTATCTGAACTTTTGTTTAATCATAATAAAATATAGCTTAAAGCATTCCTAAATAGTGTACCTTTCTGATTGCAAAGGAATTTTTATGATCGGTTCAGTATTTCCGAAGATTATCCCTTACAAACAAACAAAGTTACACATTTTACCTCTTTATAATATAAGTATAGATTTACCGGCGATGCCAAACCTTCATGTTTTTTAAAAACATACAAAGAAAAAGCTCAAATTAAACTAAAAACTAACAAAAAGTTACCAAATGTTTAAAAACAGTTGTACAATTCTGCATTTAAAAAATTTCAGGATCAAACTGGCCACATGCTATGCTATGCTATCATGTGTTCTGTAGGACTTACCGGGGGCGCGCGCCCACTGCCCCCCTTCTGGATCCGGCTCTGTGAATAGACCAACCAATGCATAACTATAGGTATCAAATATCGATATACCCAAATTCCTTTGGGGGAACCACTTGTGAGAAACACCCGATATACTTTCTAAACTTAATTTGATATTTGCGTCTTGTAGACATAAATATTGAGATATGAATAAAATAAGAAACCAAAAAATAATAATAAAAAAATAACACTACTTTTATTTCAGTTGGATAATAATCGGCTTTCAGAACATCGTGAAAAATGCTTTAAATGGTGATTGACTGACTCTGGGGAAATTAAATTGATCGCTATATGGGTAGTTATTTTCAATTATGCCTCTTCTCAATTATTTCTAAGTGTGACAGATGCTTTAGGTGTTAGTGTTACAATTACTCATCTGTTTTTTACCGTCTATAAAACTTTAATACCTAATACCTAATAAGTAGAAATAGCCCGTTTGAAAAAGTTGGCTTTTTCGACATCCCATAAAACATTATTGTATTTTCAATATTTTTTTATAAATAGTTCGGGTTCTTAAAACTAAATATTAATGACTTACTTTTTATTATTTGAATTTTAAATTCCTTTTTGATTTGCTATTTGTTTTAAATTAATATTTTTAAGCAAAAAGATATTGTTTGCATGGATTATGTAATTAATCCTTAAAAACAACTACAAATCTATTGATATGCTAAATCTTCCTTCATGCAGAATCGAGCTAATACAGTTGGCCAGAGAGAAACACATATTACGCGCGCTTCAGAAAGTTAAAAAGAGAAACGAATATAATTAAAACGTGGACGGCCGATCATACAATTGGTTTGTCCAGGGCAATAATAAAAATTCGCTAATACCGGTCGGTAAAAAACATGATTTAAAAAAATGGATAAGACAAAGAAAAAGTAATTGGTTTTTTGTTAAATATATACGTATTATATTTGCATTACCTTTTTTGTTTTTGAATTTATTTTTGTTTTTGAATTTATTTTTGTTATATCGTTGTGTCTTTCTCTATCGTTTTATCCAACATACTTTTATTTTAAGTTTATTAACAGTGGATTAAACGGTGCAAGAAACATTATAAAAAAGTACTTCAATAAAGTTAAACTTTAACTTGATTAAAGCCATTTTTGTGTTAACCGTATTTTTCAGAGTGGTTTAAACCGCATTTGAAATCACAATATAAATATGAAAGTTAGATAGAGATAGGTATTTAAATGTTTTTAAGATGTTTTGAACCGTCTTAACACAAAAAAACGCCTTAAGGTCGTCCATAAATAATATACACTAGTGGACAAAAAAACGAACAAACAAAATTTTGTTCAAATTCAATCACAAATAGCTTCTTGGTTTTTGACCGATTTCGATTATCTTTTGGTCCAGTTGTAGCTCCTTTCATCTAGATTATTATTTAATATGGGGTTAGCAAATAGTTTTATAGGATTAGGTGTTATACAGGGAAGAGCCAAATTTTGCATTTTACCCAAATTTTCGAACACCCTGTGGAATAATTTAACGTCACAACTTTTTACTAGTATATTGGATTTTAAGGCCCCATCTTTTCCTAACAATTTTATTTTTTTATTTTTATAAGTATCTCTCTTTTAAAAGAAAATACACAACGAATGTAATGAAATAGCAGATCCACAACACATTCTATTTGAATGTATTCTAAATATCAACAATATAAATCAACTTTTAGGCCATTCAATCTTGCAAATCTGCTGACCGATAAAAATACTCTTGGTATGTTATATAAACATCACTGTAATTCAGAAAGTAACTAAGATTGTAAATATACTCTCATATAAAAAGAAAAAAGGAAAAACTAAAAAAAACAACAAAAACAAGAAAAAGAAAAAATATATATAAACCAAAAAATATACACATAAATATATAAAATTATTTAAAAAACAAAAAACAAACAGAAAGAAATATGCAAAAATATATATAGAAAAGTATAATAAGTATTTAATGTATAAATATATATAGAATTGTTATTTAACCAATAATAGATTTAGATATTACTATTTAACTTCACCACGATCAAATTAAAATCTGATTTAGAAAGTATACCAAAATACATAGTATAAATTAAAAATAATAATAACACCCTGACGTATCATTTAAATGTTTTCTTCTTGAAAAATAGATTGGCCTGTAGGATTGTATTCAGTGCCAATAAAACTAACTCACACACATAGGGTTACTAACATAAATTGGTGTATTCCTTTTAACTTGTAGAACCGTTCTTCAGAACCGATCAAAACAGTTTTAAAAGGAACACCAAAAAACAGTGGGATTTGCCCGTTGACATGACATTTATAAGATGTGACAGATTTGTTGTTCTTTGTTTGGTTTTTGTTTTAGTCATCCGTGGTTTATATTATTTTTTTCGGGTTAATTATTTAACCACAGTAAATTATTATAGATTTTTTTAAATATAACCAAGTATTTTTACTATTTGCCTTTTGGCATATGTCATTAGTGTCAGAACACTTCGTGCACCTCCTTCGATGATGGTGCATGAGAGGCAAGGGGAACGGTAATAGAACGGTTCTGCAGAACAACTCCACTATAAAAGGAACAATTACGGTGTCGTTCTGGGCGGTTCTAAAGCATAAAAGGAATACACCAAATAAAAAAGGAAATGGTTAAAAATCCAATACACTGATCAAAAATTGTTACGTAAAATTATTCCACAGGGTGTTTGAAAATTTAGACACAATGCAATCTTTGGCTCCCCCTGTATACCACTTAATCCTATAAAACCTTTTGCAACCCCCGTATTAAATAATAATCTTGATGGAAGGAGCTACAACTGGACCATAAGATAATTGAAATCGGCCAAAAAACGAAAAAGTTATTTAAGAATAAATTTGAACAAAATTTTGTTGAACCAGTTTTTTGTCCAGGAGTGTATTTATTACCATTTGAAAAAAATTACTTGTTAAATGATAGCATAATTAGTTACTTGCAAAATTTTTCCCACCTGCAAAAACTCACCGGCCGCGCTTGGGGTACAATCGCGTTGTTTATAAGTGCCGTGAATTGCAATTTTTGCATGTATCTGTCTGTACTTGAAAAATCTTAAGGGATAAAATGGGGTTTTTCTGGTTGCTCTCAATTTGTGCTTTATTATGTGAAATTTAAAATTCAAATAATAAAAAGAGCAAGCATTTGACAACAAATTCAAAGTTTTATGCTAAACAATCATTTTTATAAACATATATTTTTTTACAAAGCCGTTCGCTCATCATAAACTATGACAGCTTCGTTGTCGACTAACGAGTCGGTGTCTTTGTGCAAAAACTGACTTCTGGATTTGCTTAACGCTATAATTGCAGCTTCGTCGTTTCTCATTCGATTTTTCGTTTCTTGCTGAAGTTCACCTGCAAATAAAAATCGAAACGTTTTTAGGTGTATTTTTTATTCGGATTATGTCTGAACAAAAGCAGATAAGACATTATCTACACCCAAGCAGCAAGCTGACGTCTTATTGTCGTCTCTTTTTAGTCATTTTTGGTCAGCAAACACGTCATAAGATGAAGAAAAATAACGCTAAATTGACCTCCCTAAGTCACAGACAAAAGACGTTAATGACTTCCCTAATGACGTCTTTAAGATGACGAAAAATTGACGCATATACTTTTTTTTGAAAGCTAAAACACACGATATTTTATTTGAAAATTGAAATGGGAAAAACCCCTACTGCTTGCAATTTTGTTGCACTGCAAGGTCGCATCTTTCGGGACAAGGTCCAACCTGGAGAAGCAGATCTTTACACTAGCCGAAGATATTTCTTTCAAAGCTAACCAACCGCAGAACGGTCTCGTACTATTTTGGACTCATCGGTACGGTGTAGGCGATAAAAAGCGAAGATGTTGAGTAAACGTAGTAGTTTATTGTCTATTACGCCATCTATCGGTAGAGTTTTTTCTATTTCAATTTTGTAAAATTATTTGTCTTATTTTTCTGTCATATGATATTTCGGTTGGATTTTGACACGAATTATATAATGTCACAAAATTTTTCTGGCGGGTTTTCTAAACATAACGTCATTAGATTTTTATGAGCTAGTATGACGAAAAAATGACGTCGAAAAGACGTCACTTCAACGACGTTAAAAACACGTCATTAAAATGAGGTAAAAATGACGTCATAATTTTGGTTGCTGCTTGGGCATAGTACTTTTGACAAAGAAATATTTATTATTTTCTACCTTAGCGTAAAGATCATTTAGGTCATCTTCAGTGGACAAAGGCCTAGGTTTTGATCTAACCCAGGCCGGCAAACTCCTCGTCTTTAATGTCGGTTCTTCTGAACTTTGAAGATCGTCCTCCTTTTCTTTGGTACTAAATTCATCTAATACTAGAACAAAAAAAATACATTTACACTGCACACACCAAATACTTATATCTCAGATATTATTGGCCTATAGAGAAAAATTTAGTATTTTGGAATTCGCGATAAAAAGTTGATAGTTACCCCGCCCCATCCTGCCCGAGAAAGTTTTAAAAACAAATACTTTATTTGTATTTTGTTCTTGAGTTTGATGCACATATTAAAGACAACATTTAAATTTTGCAAAATCACCTATATTTTTTTTTGGCCAGTTGATTTTTTCTTTACATTTTTTTATGCAAAAATTTCAGACGCCTCGTCTTAGAAAAATATTTTAATGTTATTTGTGGATAAAATTTGATCACAGTCATAAAACAATTAAGACAGAGGATTTGCTTTTGGAACTTGGATTTTCTCTGGGAGGAAGCTAACCAAAAATTTAACTTCTTTTCGCAAATTCAAAAACATTTTTTTTTGCCAAAGTGTTCCTTTTAAGGCATTCAAGAATATATTTAGGGAGTCTTCCATGCCAGTTTTTAAATAAAATAATGTAAAAACACTAGTTATGGTTCTTACACTTCAAAAAAAATAAACAACGAAATGCGTTTATTTTTTGAAAAAACATTTTTAAAACAGGACAACTATTCCATTTTCTTTGGTTTTTATTGTTTTCATTTAACAAGGTATGAAAAAGAAGTCCTTCATTTTACAAAAATATTGTCATAAGCGTTCTAGAAGGTTCTACAAAAATATTATTATTCATTGGTTAATTAAAGAAAAAAAACATGTTTTTTAGTTCTTAATGAATATATTTTTTTTAATGAGGTTTTTAACCTTATCCTTTCTGAATTTAGCAATACATTAATGCAGTAAATTTTTTTTTGGCACATCTTTTAAAGATTAATCCGCTTTGTTTTTACTTTTTTCTAGTTCTTTTTGTGATACATATGATTTATGTTAAAGTTATCACCAAGTACTTTTATTTAAAACCAATTATAGTCGCGGTAAGCTAGAATCCTGCGGCAGCTCCGATTTTGACAAAATTTTTTGGGTCGCTGATCACGAATCTGAAAGATTTTTGGCGGAAACGTTTTGTTCTCGAGATATTCATCATCAGACTTGAACTTTAAACTAATCATATTTTTACTACCTTTCCCCTTCTTTTTAAATACAGCTCTTGATTTTAAAGCCAAAGTGTCACACAGTATTTGATTTTTACCTTTTAACTACCAGTTTTTCTACGTTTTTACATAATTTTTACATTAAATTGCATAGCTCTACTGTGATAATGCCGCACCCATACATACACATAGGGCTTCATGGCACACTGGGATTGCAATAATTTAAAGTAAAACTATGCAATTTAATGCAAAAATAATTTAAAATACGTAGAAAAACGGAGTTTTAAAAGTGAAAATCAAATATTGTGTGCCACTTTAGCTTTAAATCAATAATTGTATGCAAGAAGAAGGAGGAATATAGTGAAAATGAAAATAAGATTAGTCTAATTTTTTAAATTTGATGATGGATATCGCGAGAACGAAACGTTTCCGCCAAATTTTTTTTCAGATTTGTTATCATCAGCGCCCCAAAAACCCACGTATACCAAAATTAATCAAAATCAGAGTTGCCGCAGATTTCTATAAAATTACCAAATTTTTAGTATCTAGTTCGCCTTTCAGTGATTGTATAGGTATAATTGTTTCCCCCCGTCCCACCCGAGAAAGTGTTAAAAACAAATACTCTATTTGTATTTTGTTCTTGAGTTTGATCACATATTAAAGACAACTTTAAATTTTGCAAAATCGCCTATATTTTTTTTGGCCTGTTGATTTTTTCTTTAAATTTTTTATGCAAGAATTTCAGACGCTTCTTAGAAAAATATTTTAATGTTATTTGTGGATAAAATTTGATCACAGTCATAAAACAATCAAGATAGAGGATTGGCTTTTGGAACTTGGATTTTCTCTGGGGGAGCTAACCAAAAATTTAACTAGAAGGTTCTACAAAAATATTATTATTCATTGGCCAATTAAGAGAAAAAAAACATGTTTTTTAGTTCTTAATGAATATTTTTTTTTTAATGAGTTTTTTACATTATCCTTTCTGAATTTAGCAATACATTATGCAGTTAATTTTTTTTTTTGGCACATCTTTTAAAGATTAATCCTCTTTGTTTTTACCTTTTTTCTAGTTATTTTTGTGATACATATGATTTATGTTAAAGTTATCACCAAGTACTTTTATTTAAAACCAATTATAGTCGCGGTAAGCTAGAATCCTGCGGCAAGCTCCGATTTTGACAAAATTTTTTGGGTCGCTGATCACGAATCTGAAAGATTTTTTGGCGGAAACGTTTCGTCCTCGAGGTATTCATCATCAGACTTGAACTTTAAACTAGTCATATTTTTACTATCTTCCCCTTCTTTTTAAACACAGCTCTTGATTTTAAAGCTAAAGTGTCACACAGTATTTGATTTTTACCTTTTAAACACCAGTTTTTCTACGTTTTTACATTATTTTGCATTAAATTGCATAGCTCTACTGTGATAATGCCGCAACCATACATACACATAGGGCCTTATGGCACACTGGGATTGAAATGATTTAAAGTAAAGCTATGCAATTTAATGCAAAAATAATGCGTAAAAAAACGGAGTTTTAAAAGGTGAAAATCAAATATTGTGTGCCACTTTAGCTTTAAATCAATAATTGTATGCAAGAAGAAGGAGGAATATAGTGAAAATGAAAATACGATTAGTTTAATTTTTTAAATTTGATGATGGATATCTCGAGAACGAAACGTTTCCGCCAAACTTTTTTTTCAGGTTTGTTATCGTCAGCGCCCCAAAAACACCCGTATACCAAAATTCCTCAAAATCGGAGTTGCCGCAGGTTTTTATAAAATTACCGAATTTTTCGTAGTACGCCTTTCAGTGATTGTTTAGGTATAGTAAGAACATTTTAAAAGCATAAATTCGGTACCCTTTGAAAATAATACAAAAAACATAAAAAAGGCCGCTATCCTTTACAGCGACGCGCCGATACACTATGGGATAGAAATCCATTATTTTGGCCATAAAGCAACTTTGAAATTTTAATGGCTCATGCTGTGTATTTCAAAGTAGATACTCCACACTACATGTACGCAAAATTATAAAAGGATATGACGACTTCTATTGGGGTAATAAGAAACTTGAAAATGTATTTTAAGTAAACATAAATATACAACATTTAATCTACTTAGTTTAATATTAGCCTTGTTTACTAAAAAAAGTAAAAGAGTTTAAATAATAAGAGCTATTGTTGTGTTTCCGATGCAGCCTCGCGAAGTCTCGCTACTTTTGTCTAAGATTTTTTTACCTCTTTCTTTATCAGTTTTTGTACTTACAATTGCCTTTCTACTTTTTGCTACTTCTGAGTGTAAGAACAGATATAAGATTTTTTTATAATTTACAAGGTTTTCCATTTTAAAATTTAATATGTTTTGTCCTACACTGTATATCCTAAAAGATAAAAGCATTCTGATGAAAGATATGGATTCTACAGAATCTACCCAACAAAACAGTGTTTTTATTTATTTTATACGTTAAAAAATAAAAAAAGTGGGGAAGCTGTATCTCTATTACGCTTCTAAGAATAATTTAAAATTATTTTTCAGATTTGGATGGTCATCTTTCCGAAACTAATTGAGATAGACACATCAAATGTAGTATTTTTAAAGCATTTTAAAAGTTTTTTTGGTGGTGATATAATATTCAGGGTATTCCATTTTAAAAAAATCATACCTATTGTCGTACCCTGTATATCATATGAGATAATAATCATCGGATTACTGATTAGAATACTACCGAATTAACCAAAGAGGCTGACATTTTAGTTTATTTTGTACAATAAATTATAATAATGTTAAGGGGGTGTAAATTTATAACATATAATAAGTTTTAGGTTTCCAAAAAGCATTTGTAATAATTTATAATATTTTTCCAGTAAAAAGCACCCCATTTTAAGTTAGATTGGTAAGTTTCAGAATTTTGACCAAAAAATGAATTTCTATCCCATAGTGCGATGACCAGCTGCATCAACCGGCATATCATAAAAGAAATATAGCAAAGGCGGCCGCGAAGTCAAGCATGCCGATTTATTTGCTTTAAACTTTTTTGTGATTTTTTTCTTATCAAAGAGCACCGAATTTACATTTTTAAACTGTTCCTTCTATATAATTGTTTTAACCAATGGTTTTGACTTACTGCTACTCGAAGCATACTGCGGACTATTAGGGCTGAATTCGGATATTTCTGGTAAAGTAGCTTTTGGTACCATGTCTCCATTTATATTCACCGTTGATGGTATAGGTTGGCTTACTGGTCTAGGCTTCCTATGCATGGAAGAATGTGCAGAAGAGGGGTGGACCTAAAAATGAGATAAATGGGTAAATAAGTATACAGTATTTTGAGTTCTAATGTTTACATGCATTTGATTGTGTTATTATCCATTGCTAGCAAATGCGATTTTTTTCAGCAATTTTTTCGAGCATTATGAAAAGAAGAAAAATAATACTGTGAGTCGTTTTATCATTATGGATAAGATGAAAGTCTATCATTATGATTCTATAAAAAATAAACAAGAGGCTAAGGAGTGATGTGAACCCAGTAGTTTTGCTTTCAACCTAGTGTCCAGAAATCCAGAATACCGTGTTAAAACCATTTTCTTGTGATTTTGTTGAAAATGAGGTTCATAAAGTACCTTGTTTTAAAGGCCCTTTGATTCTCAACGCTACGTCGTTGTTTTTGAAATTTCGCTTAAATACTGTAAAAACAGTGCGGGTTATAATGACTTTAGCTTGTAAGTCTTGAACGGCTGGACTGATTTCAAAAAACAAAATGGCGTTCTGTAGAAAATTAAAGGGCCTTTAAAACAAGGTGCTGCATGACCCCCTTTCCATTTGGAAAAAGTTGCTAGTGCCCCCTTGGCACTAAGCCACTTGACCGAAATAGTTTTTATGCCAAAAAGTAGTTTAAGTGACACTCTTTTACCCAAATTTTACCCGATTATGATATCTTGTCCCATTCCATTCCCATTTAATAAGAAGGAGGGAAGGACTTTTATCTCCTCCTTGTATAACTTACTTGTCCGCCGGGATTACTACTACTTCTAGGCACAGGACATACTCCAGGGCATTGGGTGCATTGAGGACCTCCTATTACTCGACCTGTGTACCAAGGATTGGGTTGAAGGGGACCGCCACCTGCAATTAACCTGTTGCTATATCCCCAACCACATCTGAAATAAAGTTACCATATGGTTAAACTACCCAAGATTTTTTTCCTTTCAAAAATATGTTATTTTATACAGGGCGTCCGGAAAGTCAACGATAATACTAAACAGGCTAGTGAAACAAGTCATAAGCTTCCAAAAAAACAAGAAATGATCTCAGTAAAAAGTCGATGGTTTTTAAAATTTTGACTTTAATAAAATTTTTGCAATTTTAACTGATTAATGAAATGGCTATTTAGTGTTGCAAAACTTTAATTACAATCTAAAAATTCAAATTTATTTAGGTGTGAATCCAAGGGGATGATTTTAACGAATCTCAAGTGCCAATATCTCAAAAACTAACGACATTTGTTCTCAAGATACAGGGTATTTAAAATGTGAAAAAAAGGTTTTTGTATATACATTAAAAAATAAATATCCTTTACTCATTTTTGTTGTAATTTGGCAATTTTATAAATGACATAAAGGTGCCAATTTATGATTGGCTTAATTAAACTTAATAAATTCAGTAGCATATCACCTGAACAAATATATCAATTTTTTTCGAAAAGTTTAATACCTCGTATCTTGAAAACGAAAAATTTGCGAATTCATGTTTATTTGATTTTTTAATTCAAGGTCTAAAGGAAACAGTAAAAATCTGGTATGTGTAAAAAAATATATCTGTAAAAATATATCTGTAATTTGAACAATTAATTATTATAATAAATCTACTTTTTACTTTTATAAATACCTTTTTTGTTCAGCAAAAACGGCTGCTTGACTAACTGGGTAAGGTGGAGGTGGGTGACCACCTGGAACTTGAGTAGAAGACGTAGACATATTTGGGTCTACTTTCCGCAAGCCTAAAAAAATAAAAAAAAATAATGAAATTTATAAAATTAAATATTAAAAATAACTTCTTAAGTCTTCCTCCCAGGTCCAAAAATAAATTTCAAAAAGGTATATTAATAGTTAAAAATATAAACGGGTACAATATAATAATAATAATTGGGCCTATCTTTGATAATCTGCATTAAATGATCGTAATACTTGCCCCCAAATTGCACTGATTAGTGTTTTTATTTTCATTTTATTTTTATCTAATAATAATAAACTGAACGATAAAAATGTTTCTATGCCTTATTTATAAAAGGTCCGAATTAAAAAAAAAAAACTACCTGTTTACAGGGGCGGTCATAGGGAGGGGCCATGCCCCCCTTGGATGTGACATTCTTTCTATTTTATTGTGTTTCATACATGTCTAAAGGCAAATATGGGCATTTATTAAGGGGCTCCCCCAAGGTTGGTCCGAGGGGTGAAGCTGATAATGGAATTGAAGAGTGAGGACCTTTTTAAATACGTGGGAGGGAGGTTTTGTGTAATTTTATAAAAAGAATGAAAGGTGAAAACAATAAAAAGAGGTTTAGAGGACCTTTTTTTTTATTTTTGCTCTTCAAAAATTTGAACCTCCTTTAAAAATTTTTGTTTTTGCCACCTCACACACTTCTCCTTGGCCTATGGCCCCCTCAGAAAGTCGATATGACCGCCCCTGCCTGTTTATGGCTTGGTATACATTCAAAATAAAATGATTCGTTCTGTATCGAAACGTTTTTGCAATTTAATTAAAATCCTATAAATCAAGTAGGAAACGTACTAGTCAGTATAAGTTTTTCCTTGTTGACATCTTAAAACTACAATCTGACATAAGATTCAGTTTAGGTGACATTACACCAAAATAGCATCTTCGGCACAACATCTGATTAGGCCACATTCAGCCAAAATGGCACCTTCGCAATACATCCGTCTTTAGTCTCATTTAGCCCAAATGTCATCTTCAGCATACATTCGGCTTTTACCAAAAATAGCCGAATATTTGGCTGAATCCGAATTTTTCATCCAAACGGCAAAAAGAAACACGAATAAAATTATTGTGATTCATTATCAGCAGGGCAGTCAAATTCGTCGCTTCTCGGTAGGCATTTTGGTCTTATTAGAATATATGAATAAAAAGAAGCAAATGATTTTGCTTATAACCATAAACAAATGTTCATGCTATGGAAGGATTTACTTCAAATGTACAAATAAAGTCGATTTTTATTAACTTTTAAACGGTTTTAATATAAAGAAAGTCGGTATTAAGTAAGCATAGACGATTTTCTGTGTATTGCAAAACTTTGTTAAAACTTTATTCTACATAAAACTATCTCTTATTAATGCAGCTAATTCCATTAGGTGGGTATTAGGCATCCGACAAATGGAAATCTCGCCTACGTTTACTTTAAACTTAATTTGAGGAGTTTTCGGAAAATGTATCGAGGAAAATTGGCATTTAGTTCCGGAAATGCTAAAAATTGGTCTATATCGTGAAACGGAAATTAAAATTTCAGAGTTATCAATTGCCCAGCTAACAAGTAGTAAGACTAAACGTTTTAGTCCCTGTGCCAGTAATGAAATGGACTTGATAGGAACACTTTTAAAACCTTTTTAGGTGAGTTCCTTTTTGACGAGTCTACAACGAATATTCATACCGTCATATATGGAAGCGGCGCTTTAACCCATCCTGTCAATGTCAACTGTTTCGGCTGTCGGACTGGCCACCCAAGCAGCAAGGTGACGTCATTATGAAGTCATTTTTGGTCATAGGACGTCATCAGACCAAAATTATGACGTCATTTTAACGTCTTTTAATTGACGTGTTTTTGACGTCGTAGCGACGTCATTTTTCGTCATACTAGCTCATAAAAATCTAATGACATCATGTTTAGAAAACCCGCCAAAAAATTTGTGACATTATATGATTCGTGTCAAAAATCCAAACGAAATATCATATGACAGAAAAATAAGACTAATAGTTTAACAAAATTGAAATAGGAAAAAACTCTACCGATAGATGGCGTAATGGACAATAAACTACTACGTTTATTCAACATCTTTGCTTTTTATCGCCTAGTACCGATGAGACCAAAATAGTTCGAGACCGGTCTGCGGTTGGTGATCTCAATTAGCTTTGAAAGAAATATCTTCGGCTAGTATAAAAATCTGCATCTCCAGGTTGGACAGTGTTCCGAGAGATGCGACTTTGCATTACTTGCTTGCAAGGAAATTGCAAGCAGTAAGGAGTTTTTCCTATTTCAATTTTCAAATAAAATATCATATCAATTGAGCTTTTAAAAAAAAATGTATATGCGTCAATTTTTCGTCATCTTAAAGACGTCATTAACGGGACGTCTTTTGTCTGTGACTTAGGGAGGTCAATTTAACGTCATTTTGTCGTCATCTTATGACGTCTTTGCTGACCAAAAATGACTAAAGAGACGTCAATAAGACGTCAGCTTGCTGCTGGGCACACGCGTCACTGCAAACTCACATCGAAAGCTTTTGCACGAACAGAAAAGCGTTCGATGTGAGTTCGCAATATCCGTTTGGACGTGTTAAAGTGTTGTTGCAAGAAATAATGGAAAACGAAGTTAAAATGTACACGAAGAGAAAATACTTGAATTTATTAAATGAGATTTTAAAACATGAAACAACTTCGTATCGTTTCTTTTATTAAATTGCTGAGTTTTCCACCAGTGACGATATCTTTTGGTTGGTCGGCTTTTTCAATCAAGCAATATGTACAACCTGGTTAGTCAACATGTTCGTTTTTAAATGTAAAAAATCCTATTTGCAGAAAGGTTGCAGCAACGAAATTGAGACCTGAGATCCTTTGTTGCATTGCGAGACCACCACAACTTACAAAATTTTAAGATTTTAAGACATTTTTTCCAAGAGCACGCTTATCTCGACGCTTCTGACATAATTATATATATATTTTTAAACGCATTGTAAAAAAAAATAACTGCTACCTCGTAAATTCAACCAAAAATAGATCAGACTTATACTTTGGCCGCTATAAATTGATAATCAATACCGAGTAAGTAACCCACGTAAGGACAAACCACGAAGGCTAAAAGCCTAAATACTAACGTACCGTGGGTGTCTTAAGCGAGGTAAGAGGAAGTTTGTTGACACGGGACTTAAATACTTGAAGATTTGGGGGGAAGGAAAGACCTCCGCGGGCAGCAGGTTCCACAATCTAGAAACTCCAGGGATGAAAGAACAAACAAAGTAGAAAGTTCGGGGCCTGTCAAGTTAGACCGTATAGAAATGCATACGCGCGGAATCACGAGTTTCTCTGTTGGGAACCGTGAGTGGAGGAACGGCGCTTGCGTCGGCGGTTAGTAGCCCGCCGCGGTAATCGGAATCATACATTTATATTTATTTCGCTCTCGCCTTGGGGAGTAACGAGTAGAGTTGTTGGTAATGTGAATGACTTTTGCGCTTGCGTCGGGGCTTAGTAGCCTGCCGCGGTGCTTATATAGTAGCAAAAAGATACTTGCGTAGCTAGTTATTTTGTGATAGTAGCGTTGCGATAACCCTTTGCCGCTGCCGTTGGTGGTTTCAAGTCCGCCTTGATATTCGGAATAGTCCGTACAAGATATATTACTTAGCTCCTTGCGATTTTAAATTTGTTCTTATACCAAAAGAAAGGTCTAAGGCAAAAAAAGTTAAATAAATACTGAGTAAAATAGTTTTTGCTATTGTATGGTTTTAATTCAATATTCCTACGATTAAATATTTTACTCTGTCACAGAGCATACGTAAACATCCATTTTACTTTTTGCTTTATGTTTACCCGGCCGAGCTTCAATTATAGATATAAAACAATTGACAAAATTGTTTGCATATCCAGAAGATAATACGTTAATTAATAGTTCCATATATGTAAACCTGCAGGATTTATGTGCTTTATTGGTGCAAAATACCATTTTTTTGTTTTAAACAGAGTCAATAACAAAAAACTATGCTAACTGAATGTAACATATTTCTCGAAAATGTTTTATCACAGAAAAATATCATACATATCGCACCTTTCATATTATAGGGGCACAATTAAAAATTTTGTGAAATTGATATTAAATATCGGGTCGCGTTACTCGGAAATAAGATAGAGACACAATTATGTTTGTGCGCCCCATGTGTGGCTCTGTCTCTTTCTGTCAAGGGCATCATGCAAAGTAATTGTTTTTGTGCCTATATATCACAAAAACTCAATTTCTAAAATTTTTAATTGTGCCCCTATAATATGAAAGGTGCGATATGTGGTTTTATTTATTGTCTTTTATCTACTACCATAAACCGTGGGTGTCTTTCGTAAAGCAGGAGGTTCTGTAGACAGTGCCGGGCGCAAATTTTAAGAGACTAAAAGGTAAATACATTTCTTGTGGTTGGTTCTGAGGTGAAACCTTTTTCTTTTCTCAATTTTTTTGAGGATAGAAAAAGAAATATATTTTTGGTTCGTGGTTTTAAGTTTTTTTGTCTTAAGTATACATCGGTAGTGCCGCATATTGAAGGAGGAAAAATGTGAATACCGTTTTTTTTTAATTATATTTGCCCTTAAAATTTTTCTCGGATCAGAGGTTTAAAAAAATGTCTTAATTCAACACTGATCACAAGGGCGCAACATTTACTCTTTGCTTCAGTACAAAAAAGGCTTGATTCGGCACTGACTATATCAAATGACAACGAAATTACTATTCAGAAATTTCTTTTCTTCAATGCAACCGTATAGTTTCAAATTTTGGGACATTATATTGTATTACCGGATGCCAATTTTAGATATAACAGCATCTGTGTATTACTTCCGGCTTAAACGGAAGTGATATAAACTTTGGTATTTTAAATGGAACACCCTGTATATTTCTGAGGATTTGAATTCTACAGGTCATTCCTGATATAAAACCTTAAATATATCCATAACCCAACTTTTTTGGTTTTGGAGAAAATGGCGTTTGAAAATGTCTAACTGACAGCACAAAATGCAGTTTAGTGGAAAAACAAATAAACATAAAAAAAAATAAATGCCTAAAATAGTTCTTTTAAAAGGCTATACCTTTAGGAACCATTACAATACTACTTCCTCTTTAACCGGAAGTGCTATAAAATTTAAACTTTTAAGTACGATATTTCTGGTAATTTTAATGGAACGCCCTATATATTCTTTATGATTTAAATTCGTTATGCTATTCCTGATATAAAACCTATAATATACCCATAATCTATCTTTTTAGTTTTAGAGAAAACAAAGTTTGAAAAGGTCCGAACGTCGTCAGAAAATTTTCAAGGCCGTTTTCTCTAAAACTAAAAAGATAGGTTATGGGTATATTATAGGTTTTAAATCAGAAATAGCTTAAAGAATTTAAATTTTAAATAATATATAAGGTGTTCCATTAAAATTACCAGGGTTATCATACTTAGAAGTTAAAATTTTACAGCACTTCCGGTTAAACAGGAAGTAGTATTATAATGATCCACAAAGATGGAGCCTTTTAATAGAACTGTTTTAAGCATTTTAAATTTTTGTAATGTTCATTTGTTTTCCCATAAAACTGCATTTTGTGTTGTCGTTTGGACATTTTCAAACGTCATTTTCTCCTAAACCAAAAACTTAGGTTATGGATATATTTAAGGTTTTACCTGTAGAATTCAAATCCTAAAAATATACAGGGTGTTCCATTTAAAATACCAAAGTTTATATCACTTTCGGTTAAACCGAAGTCATACCCAGATGCTGTTATATCTAAAATAGGCATCCGATAATACAATATAATGTCCGAAAATTTATGAAATATACGGTTGCACTAAAGAAAATAAATTGCTGGATAGTAATTTTGTTGTCACCCGGTAAATACCAATACGTTACGGATTATATTTATGTTTGACTTTTTAACAATATAACAAAGTGTCAATATGATGCAGAACTGTGACAAGTAGCTAGCCATACTGTACAGGGTGGGGCAAAATTCGACGCTTTTATAGGAAACTCATGTTTTTGTATGTTTTACACAAAAACTGAACCCCGTTTGGGAGGATTAAATTTCAAGTCAAACCTACCAATGAAAACCGCAGTCTACTATTGTGCTGCGTGTAAAAATATTCCCAGCCATGGCCGAAAAAGTACATTGCCTAGCAATGAGTTCTGCCCACAAAAAAAATGCATTTTGGAGGTAAGAAAACGTATTGGAAATATGTAGATTTCCGTCTCATCGGGGAAAAACCTTTTTAAGCAGCAAGTTTTAAGTGCAGATCACATAATTATGCTTTTCATTTTTGTCTAAAGCCGCGTCCACATTAGTAAATAAATGTGTTGTATGTTGAATCTAGAATTCGGCGTAAATATTTGCGGCGCAAATTTCACGTTCTACCCACGTTCAATTTTACGTTGTGTGTCATGCGTTCGTGCTCAAAACGTGTGTGATCGTATGCGTTGCATACTATTTTGTTATTCTGGATTTGTTTATATTTTTTCGCCAAGTATTTTATATTTTGTAAAAGATAAATTTAAATAAAGAGGTTGTTCTTCTTCTGATACAAGAATATCAAAAACAAATACTTTTATGGGATCCAAGCGATAAGTGGCATTTTCATAGAAACAAAAAGAATAATGCTTGGGAAGAAATCGCAAAATGTGTTATACGTATTATTTCGAATGAAAATTCAGTTTTTATTAAAGTTTTCACCTTACAGATGTTGTTTTTGAAAGATAATAAATTTTAAAAAAATAAAAATTCAGTTTTACTACCACATTACCTTTACATAATCTTTTAGAACGTCAATTAAAGCACAGCATACTTCTGGAACTATCAATGATATGCTTTGTTTGTATATTTTAAAAAGATATTGAAGGCTTGTATATGAATCTCCAGTAGCCATAAAACGTAATGTGACAGCTAACCTTTCCTTCACGGATATGGCTTCTCTAAGCTTGGTGTCCTTTTTGATAATTTTTGGTCCAATCTTATTTATTAAAATCTCAAAGTCATTTGTAGAACATACGCAAAAATTTTTTGAAATGCCCAGTACTTTCATCCAAGGATAGTTGAAATAATAACTTTACGCCATAAAATTGTTTTTTATTTTGATACAAATGTTTAATCCAATATCGTCTTTTTTCTATTTTTCTCCTCCATTTTTTTTTATAAAATTTTGCACGACGATAAAAGTAGCGCATTTTCTTTTATCATTAACATTGCATCAGACATAGTCACAGAATGGTGGGTTTAGAACAAATTAGAAAGATGGATATCAGTTAACTTCTATAATTTCTAAACAGCAAGTCATAATAACAACATTTGTCAAAATCATTGCGTTAACGTAAATACGTCCACACTAAAACAATATTGCGGCGCAAATCTCTTTGATGTTGAAAAAAACCGACAACCGACGGATCGCGTGCGTTGAATGTCGCGAAAATTTTGCGTGTGTTTCTATGCGGCGAACTCGTCCACACTTGCAAAAATTTTAAACGCACATACAAATTTGTGCCGCATGGCGCACACAACGTAAATTTTTACTAGTGTGGACGCGGCTTAAGGTGACGCATTTTTGATATAATTATTTATTTTTTAAAATTTTAAATGGGACACCCTGTATATTATTTAGATTAAAATGGTTAAAAAATTACCTTTTAAAAAATGAATCACATTTTATAATCCTTTAAAGCCGTTTCATATATTGTACAGGGTGATCAAACTTAAGTCTGCACTATTGCTAACTTCTTTAGGTTTAATCACCCTGTATATTATGTTATTTATTATCGTTATTTGGTAGGTAGTAGGCTATAAAAAAACTAAATATGTTCTACTTTAAACAATCTTAATTTAGCTTATGTCTATAATTAACAGCAGTGGCGCACAACCATTAGTAATTTTATTTAAATAATACAATAAATATTAATCCTATTTTTAGTGTAACCTCATTTATTGATCTTTTACTGTGAGATCTTTTAATCTTGTTGGTGGCTGTTCTTAAATAAGAGCAGCAAACTGTAGTCTTTAAGACAAGTTATTCATGAATTTTAATAAAACACTTTAAAAACATTGTACTTTATAGTAAGAACATTTTAAAAGCGCAAATTCGGTACCCTTTGAAAATAATACAAAAACATAAAAAGGCCGCTTGCAATCGGACTATTTTATACAAAGGCGCCGCTATCCTTTATAGCGACGCGCCGATACACTATGGGATAGAAATCCATTATTTTGGCCAAAACGCAACTTCGAAATTTTAATGGCTCTTGCTGTGTATTTCAAAGTAGATACTCTAAACTACATGTACGCAAAATTATAAAAGGATATGACGACTTCTATTGGGATAATAGGAAACTTAAAAATGTATTTTAAGTAAACATAAATATACAACATTTAATCTACTTAGTTTATTATTAGCCTTGTTTACTAAAAAAAGTAAAAGAGTTTAAATAATAAGAGCTATTGTTGTGTTTCCGATGCAGTCTCGCGAAGTCTTGCTACTTTTGTCAAAGATTTTTTTATCTTTTCTTTATCAGTTTTTGTACTTACAATTGCCTTCCTACTTTTTGCTACTTCTAAGTGTAAGGACAGATACAAGCTTTTTTAATTTACAAGGTTTTCCATTTTAAAATTTTATATGTTTTGTCCTACACTGTATATCCTAAAAGATAAAAGCATTCTGATGAAAGATATGAATTCTACAGAATCTACCCAACAAAACAGTGTTTTTATTTATTTTATACATTAAAAAATAAAAAAGTTGGGAAGATGTATCTCTATTACGCTTCTAAGAATAATTTAAAATTATTTTTCAAATTTGTATAGTCATATTTCCGAAACTAATTGAGATTGACACATCAAATGTAGTCTTATTTTAAAGCATTTTAAAAGTTTTTTTTTGGTGGTGATATAATATTCAGCGTATTCCATTTTAAAAAATCATACCCATTTTCGTACCCTGTATATCATATGAGATAATAATCATCGGATTAATGATTAGAATACTACTGAATTAACCAAACAAGCTGTTATTTTAGTTAATTTGGTGCAATAAAAAATAATAATGTTAAGGGGAGTGTCAATTTATAATAACATATAATATGTTTTAGGTTTTCAAAAAGCATTTGTAATAATTTATAATATTTTTCCAGTAAAAAGCACCTCATTTTAAGTTAGATTGGTAAGTTTCAGAATTTTGTCCAAAAAAATTAATTTCTATCCCATAGTGCAATGACCAGCTGCATCAACCGGCATATCATAAAAGAAATATAGCAACGGCGCGGCGGCAGGGAAATTCTATGGGACCCCGGGCGGCCGCGAAGACAAGCATGCCGATTTATTTGCTTTAAACTTTTTGGTGATTTTTTTTTATTATAAAAGAATACCGAATTTACATTTTTAAACTGTTCGTTCTATACTTCATATCAAAAGTTTGTCACGTTATTTTTCATGGGACGAATTTACCATATCTATCGGAATTTTGAAATAAATTCGAGTTTTAGCGAGTTGCTGAAATGTGTACATGTAGATGGCAGAAAGTAATTTTATGAATATAAATCGGGAAATTCACTGTTTGAATATACGAAATATCAATTGCAATAACTCGATAAGCTGATATAGAAGCAGAAATACTGCGAAATGACATGCAAAATTTATTGACCTGTTTATACGATGAGGATCTAAATTCTAGAATCGATTTAAATCTAATTTAAAAGTTAATAGGTTTACACTTAACATGGGAAATTTAGATTAGCGCCCCATTGAATAGTTGTTTGTTATATTTTGCTTGCTGTTGTTGCATTTAATATCGTAACTGATTATGTGTTACTCATCTTTAAAAATAATTAAAGTAGAAAGTGTTGCAAAATCCACACATCTCGCCAGAATTGGCTACCCCAGACTTCTGGCTAATCTATAATCTCAAACAATTTATGCAAGTCGAACGATTTTCAGTAAACGAAAAGGTATTAATAAGACTTGTGAAAGTGCAATTTAGAAGTCTTTTAGAGTCTCACTTAAGGGATGAACTACAAATATTGAATAAGAAAACATAGCTCAAACCATAACGACACAAAAAAAAGAAACATACATTCTGGTAATGTTTCTTTAAAGATGGTAGAACAATGTAATGTTTTCAATAATACTACTTTCTTGGACTTCCATTGTGTTTATTTTTAACTTATACAATACACGACGTTTCGGATGGTAAATGGCTGTTTAAAATCACTGCATCTTCTTTCAATTTCCTCTTTTCCAGTGTTTTCCTTATGAATAATTTTGTCCTCCGACCACTGTATGTGGCGATGTTTTGACCAAGCATGTTCTGCCACCCTTGATCTAAACGTTTTCCCTCGTTCCGTATGTTTTTATCTTTGTTTCCCCATCGTACACTTCACCACATTCACAGAGAATCTGGTGGATACAGTTGTTATTTGATGTGTTGGTGTCCGGTCTCGTATTTGTCAGAATGCTCCTTAAAGTGGTCTGGGATTTAAATGCTTTTTGATGTTGTACTTGTTGGCAATTCTGCGGATTTCTGAAGTTCCTTTAACATACGAAATAGTCATAAATGTTTGTTCTTGTTGACTCTTGTTCTTGTCGCTGGTTTTTGTCTTGTTTTTATATTTTTATCTATTGTTTCCTTTATTAATCTTTCACTGTATACATTTTGTTTAAGATCCCTAGTTAAGTTAGTTAGCTTATCCTGTAAAAATTCGTAAGTCTTGTTTAGTTTCATTTGAGTGATTAGATTTTTGATGTAGATATTGCCCAGTGTGAGTAGGTTTTCTGTATACAGAAGTTTGTATTGGTCCATTATGTCTTTGAACTAACACGTCAAAGAAAGGTGAAGCCGATTTTATTTTTCTTTTTCATTGTAAAGTTTATACTGAGTCGTAGGCCATTTAGATGTTTTAGGAAGCCTTGCAGTTCTTCGTCATTACCTATCCATACAATAAAAGTAGCATTAATATACCTCAGCCCAACTTTTGGTATAATTAGTTCTGTTTTTATTGCCTTTTCCTCAAATCATTCCATATAAATGTTTGCTGCCATTAGAGAAAGTGATGAACCCATCGGTAATCCATTATCCTGTTCATAGAATCCATCTTTCACTTTAAAGTAGGAACTATGCAGGCATAGCCCTCATAGCGGCGGAAAACGGTTAGAGATAGTTACCATCAGAAACGTCGTGTATGAGTTAAAAATAAAGACAATGAAAGTCCAAGAAAGTAGCGTTATTGAATACATTCCGGTAGCTAATACAGTACTAAAGTTTCAAGTAAAACCATTAAACCAATCACTATTTTTTTAAGTGTCTTTTGACAAAAGCCATTTTAAGTTGATATCTTAGCAAATAAAGTTTTTGCATACAAACCCAAATACCTACTTAAACTTAGCTTCAACTTCGTTAGTTTAACATATAACTTCTCGGCTACACCTCTATCTGTCTATATAAAGTTTCTTCTTAGTCGTGAATCACGAGTAAAGTTAGTTGGGCCGTAAGTTCCAAAGTGCAAGATAGTTTGCCAGAATATCGTTTTTAAACGAATATAATCTCACTATGGTCTAGTAACGTCGATTTTGCCGGTCGTATTTAAGGGAATAGGTGACTAGGGAGTCCGTATTATAAATTTTCAAAGAGTTAACTGTTAACTGAAAATAAAATGTTATTTTTTACTTAGGGATTCGGGCTTATTTATTAGTATACAGGGTGATTCAAAAATCGATCACAAAACTTAAGGGGTGATTCTACTTGACAAAATAAGGGTAGAGCTTCATATAATTTTTTTCCAAATGTCATTCGTTTTCGAGTTACGAAAAGTTCAATTTTTATTTTGGTTTTTTTCGCTATAGTGCATTTATTTTTTAACCAATCCAGTTGATATTTGACAGACAAATCGAGCTTTGCAGATTCTAAAATTTTAAGACAAAGGTACTTTTTAAAATACCGCCAGAGGGCACTTTACCTAAAACTTATTTACATCATAACTTTTTTATTTTGACAGATATCGCAAAGCTAGGGGCGCCATGTTACAGACAATCAAAAACTTATAAATCAAATTACCTACATACATACAGGGTGTCCAGTACTCAACCAACAAACTTTACGGGGTGATTCTACGACAGAAAATAAGAAAAAAACTTTATATAAACATATGTCCTAAACGTCTTCGTTTTTAAACTACGGTGTAATAAATATTAAAAGGAAAAACCTTTTTTTTTTAAATATGTGAGGAACCACCTGTGTCTACATCGAATGGTCAGTAGCATACGGCTATCTTAAATTTGTACATCTGTTTAAAGTCAAACTAAAAAGCATCAACTAGGGATGAGAAGGGTAACCCGGGGGTAAATCGACCTCTGTGGCCTTAATATTAGTACTAAAGGAACGGTGAAAGGAACAGGAAGAAACAGAAGGATAATTGCCTACGTTTCGTCTATGATTCCAAGGTCAAAGAATAATTATAACAATCCAAAAATTGCAAATATAATATTAGCACTGTTTCTCAAATATATGCACCGTTATTTGGAAAAATTGCACAGTTCATCGAATAACAGTGTTGTTACTTGAAAATACAGTTGGTTATTTAAAAAATAGGCCTATTAAAAAAAAGAACTGTGAGTACACACGAATAGGTTAACAAATTTGTAAATAAATCTTTACACGGTTTTATAAAAAACTACTACAACATTTAGAAATATAAAATATACGCCAAGCATTTGCCTTATATTTCGATAGTACCGATATGCCTGCTCATCCCTATAGTTAAATAAATATTTTTTATGTTTACTTACAATAGTGCTTATTGTCCTTCCGGGGCATGACGCAACACCAATACAACAAACAGGCCCCCAAAATTGCTACTACCAGGGCAGCCCCACAAAAACGGCTGCCAAAATGGGCAAGCGACCAGTGACGGGTGCAAGGGGCTGAGTCGAGCCGGGCTCCGAGTCCGGCCACATCCCGGCTGTCAGCGTGACCCACTGACGCTGGAGCACGCGGCCCCCATTTGGAGAGGCTGTGCCTCCCGAGAAGATGGTGATGGTACCTGAGTCACCTGAAACAAATTAAAAGGTTTTTAAGTACCTATTTACCAGAAGTAGCATATTATAATAATTATTATGTCATTTAAATATTTCGCAAATAGCATCGCAATATTTCGCAAATAGCGACGCAAAAAAATATTCCGGATATTTTAAACAATAACACAGGTATGTAGGGGTAAAATTGTCTGATATTGAATTATAGTTTTTATAGATTTCGAGGTACTGATTAAGAAAAAATAATAAAAAAATCCATCACGTAAGGTTTTTTAGAAAAATGAATTATTGTTACCCTAGTACAAAAATGGAATCATAACAATTTTTACTAATGACATTTACTTTACTTGTATGTAGTTATTGAAAATATGTAGTGTAATATGTACCTGTAGGTCACTTCGTGCATCTGGTAAAAATTTACGAAAATTTAGCTCTAATTCTTGAAAAGATTAACTATAAAAATTATAAATGGTTTCTAAGCCGTATTTTAAAAGTTATATCTTTATTACTTGGACAACAACCGCGCTATACCAAATTTTCATGTTTTTGTGTGAGTGGAAAAGCCGCAACAAAAACATGCATTGCATAAAAAAATTGGCCTCTAGGAGAAACGTTAAAACCAGAAAGAAAAATATTTATTCATTTATTTATTTTTTTTTTTTGAGTTACAAACAGAACTTATGTCCCAAAACAGTAACCACTATTTACAATTTATATTAGGGTACAATTTAAACTATGTAGAAAAAAATCAAAAATCCAAAAAAATCAAAAATCCAAAAATATAAAAAATATACACGGATATTAAAATCACAATATTTTCATACAAATGTGGTTATAAGGAAATAACAATAAATAGTAAAGGTTAATATTGGTAAAATGTCTTTTAAAGTTCTTCTAAATTTAAGAAAAGAATAAAAAAAAATGTCCAAGTCTTTACAGAGAGTATTGTGACCTCTCGTCATTCTGGAAATTGCTGAGTTTAAGCAATAATTTGTTCTAGCAAATGGCCGCGAAAATACATTTCTATATCTAAGATTTCTCATCAGCTCTGGAGAATCAATTTTATTATCAATTATTTTGTGTAGAGTGAGCACGTCATTTATGGAGCTTCGATGTTCCAGGGACACAATGCCATACCTGGTTCGCAACTCCAAGTAGTCACCATACACAATCTGGCTTTTATAGGCTAAGCATTTCAAAAATTTGTTCTGAACTGATTCAAGGCGAGTTTTGTATATGTCGTATAAGGGGTTCCAAATGACTGTTGAAAAATTTAGACGACTAAAAACATATGTTATAAAGCGATATAAAAGTTTTGTGATTTTTAAAATGCTTATACTGTCTATTTACAAAACCCAACATTCTAAAAGAATTTTTTATGACATTTTCTATATGTACATCAAACAACAACTTTTTTTCACCCTTTCGGGGTCATCCCACCCAGGTCCGACGACCGCCTCCTAGGTGGTGCACTGCAGCCTGAAGGCTTATTGTACCTTGACCCCTACTCCTTCTCATTCACACACCATTCATTCCATAACTTGGATGGTTGTTGCTCGGTCCGCATCCCCGAGCAGAACACCGTGTGCCGTTGCCCAAAACACCGCCGTTGCCGGACACCCATCCAAATTATGGGTGCGCATTTTACTGCTTAACTCCGGAGATCGACGCTTGCCGATACAACCGAAGCAGCCACAAGAGCGCCTAAACAACAACTTGCTATCCAAGATAATGCCGAGATCCCTTGCCTGCCTCTCACGCTTTAAAACGCTTTCTCCAAGGTTATAATTATTATTTATTAAATTAAAGTTGAGAGTAAAAGTAATTGAAAAACACTTTGACAGATTAACAAATAAATGATTATCCTGACAATAGGCCATAAAACTATCAAGATCATACTGTAGTTCAATGCAGTCTTTAATTGTCTCTATTTGTTTATATATATTTTAAGGTCAATATTTTGTGTACCTACCTAAAACAGTATTGAATGTCATTAATATAAATTGCAAACAAAAGTGGGCCCAGGCGGCTACCCTGGGGCACTCCCGACGTTGCAATAAGAGCACTTGACCTATTTCCAGCCACTGAGACCATCTGTTCTTTATCCGTCAAATACAACTAAAACCAATCCAGGATGATTCCACCCACCCCGACACCAGCCAGCTTATTCAACAATAACAGATGATCTATCTTATCGAACGCCTTACTAAAGTCGGTAAAGATAGGGTCAACCTGGATACGGCAATCCATACTTCTTAAAGTAAATTCATTATAACAAATAAGATTAGTTTCTATGGATCTATTAGGAAAAAAGCCGTGTTGATAAATAATAATTTGATTTTTACAAAAAAAAATGTTTGTAAATTGCTTTTTAAAGACCCTAGGAAATACGGAGAGCTTGGAAATAGGCCTATAATTCTTAATGTTTCCCTTGTCACCTGACTTAAATACAGGAACAAGAAGTGTCTTTTCCAACATTTTGGAAATAAACCAAGGGTCAGCGATTGATTAAAGAGGAGTGTGAGTGGCAAAGCGAGAACATCTGCGCATCTTGCGACAAATAATGATGGAATGCCATCCGCACCAGCACCCTTTCTAGTGTTCAAGTTCTGCAAAATTTCTTTCACTTTATAGATAGTTAATTTGAGCCTACAAAATATATATTGCAAGAAAGTTTGATCAATCCAGCCAAAGTGCCCTCCCTCCACATCAAACTTGGACTCATAAAGAAATTTGTGACAGTATTATCAAAGCAAAAAGAGTATTTTAAATATCTTTATAGCAAATTCCATCACTTTCAGAAGCTAAGCTTAAAGAATGGATATTTAATAGTCCAGATATTCAAAAACTCATGAGAGACGAAGTCTTTGAAACTAAAATTAACTGTAAAAAAAAGCCTGGGTTTCTTTCAATAAAGTGTTTAAATATTTTCTAGACAATAAAAATAGTTTAGACTATGTCTAATTAGTTGAAAACTTGTTAGAAAATATCAGAAAATTGGAATGCAACATGAGGTTTAAAAATTAATTTTCTAAAATCTCACTTGGAGTTCTTTCCAGAAAATTTTGGGGATTTAAGTGAGGAACAGGGTAAGAGATTTCATCAGGACATAAGGGCTATGGAAGGGCATTATCAAGAAAGATGGAATGTTAACATATTTGCAGATTATTGTTGGATGTTACTGAACTACGATACTAAAGCGAATGAACACAGACGAAAAAGAAGCTCCACTGATAAGTGGAAGAGGTACTACAGGGATTTATAGGAGTTAATTATGTACGTTTGTTAAGTTTTGATATCAAAGAAATCTATTTGTCTATGTGGGTTTTAAATTTAATTATCTATTTTAATAAAACTTCCTTTTGACGCAACAAATTTGTATTTTTTTATGTTTCGTATATTTAAGAAACCTTATGTGATAGAAAAAAAACCACTAGTATGTTTGAATCCAGCGCCTTATAATTACTTAATATAGATATCTTTTAAATAAACAATTCTTAAAAACGTCAATTTTACACTCCTGTGTAATTTTTATAATATACATATAATTTCTTTAATTTCCTCCTCTTATATTTTTTAAACGAATCAATTTTAGAAAATTGCTTGGGATATAAAATTGCTACATAAGTACTATATTTTGAAGTGAAATTGACAGATGAAAATTTTAAGATGGCTGCTGGGCGCCATCTTGGAAAAAAGTTAAATAAAAAGGGGGTCTTGTGGCACATTATTTTAAAGCTCCTCACAAGTACTTTATAACCCTAGAATATAAAGTCAATATCTTCATCTACTACAAAATGGTGGTACTTTCAAAAGATATATTGATTTTATGTGCGACAAGACCTTCCTTTCCATTTTATTTTTCCCTTGAAATTTTCACCTGTCAATTTAACTAATAGTACTTATGCAACAAATTCATATTCCAAAGTTTAAATTTGTTAAATTCATACGTTTATAAAATAAAAGAGAGGGAAATATTAAAGAAATGCACTTTATAAGTTATTATTTGGCCTAAAAATTAATTTATACCTATAATTTTTAGCAAACTACTGTACTGGTCTGACGTATGCAAAACTGTTTTCCCCCTTTTCTATACTCATTGATGCCCCACGTCCATTTATTTCTAGGCGCCGCCATTGATTTTTTTGTCACCCATTTAGGTTTTCCCAATTTAAACTTAATACTGCATTAACACTTAGCCAAGTCCACAGTTTCTTCTTGAGCTTTAGCCGTTAAGTTTATATATAGAAGTGTCGTTAAAAATATCGTTAAAATACTCGTTTTAATTCGTCTTTAGGATAGTCGACGAAAACGTACATAAACCACGTCTATAAATAAAAAGGTTTTCTACTAAAACACGCTATTACTGCAACGTCTGTTTTGTCTTATAGGTTGGTAAGGTTTATAGGGATCGTAAGATAAACTAACAAAATTAAAAAGATAGATAAAGGAGAAAAAAATGTTTACTGGTGGGTCATAGATTAAAATAAATTGAAGCCTTAGACTTAAAAAAGTATAGATATTGGGACTAGTATTTTATGGGGTATTCATTTAGCTAAAGACAACCGGAAATATTTTTTTATTTAAATAGAATATAACATTTTAAAAACTAAAAAAATCCAAGTATTTTTATAGTACGGGAGCTTACGATGCTAAAAAGTTGTGCTTGATTTCCTTCAGTTTACTTTTCAGGGAAAAGTGAAAAATCGTAAACAAAGGTTTTTTGGCCGAAGATTGATTTCTTCGGCGTTCAGTTCGTTACAGGTGAAGGTGGCCGATACAGGGTGTAGTGTAGATGCCAGGATAATTAGGAAGACGGGAAACCCAGGAGCACATCCAGGCCGCGGGAATCTGCGTTAAGGAAGAAGGTGTAATAGAGAGACCAGGAGCACAACCAGGCCACGGTGATCTATGCCATCTGGATTTTGAGAAAGTGTGATAGAGAAACCCAAGTGCACAGGCAACGAGACTCTATGCCATTTGAATTTTAAGCAAAGAGGAAAGAACGGGGAATCGACGGTAGGTACGGAGAAATGAAGCGGAAATACGGTATCAAGGACGGTGGAGTTTGCTGAGGCTTGCGAAGCCTCAAACGAGTGGAAAACAGAAGAGGGAGGATTACTTACTAGGATACAGGTGAGGGACCACCTGGCAAGTGACAGCATCCCACGGGAAATCGGGATAAAGGAGAAAATTGGCAATTGCGAAGTTTGCCGCAACTTGCAAGGAATCAACTACGTGGGAAAAGGATGAGAGGACTTCCCTAAAGCCTCTCGTGAAATCTGGAAGACCGGCAAGTAATGGCGTTTTCGGGAAATCGGGAAAAACCGGGATAATTAGGGATAGCATTCTCTTGGTTGGCTGAAGCTTGCCAGACCTGGAAGAGGTGTCAGGGAATAGAGTAGGACGTCCCGAAGGATATCTTAAAAACCCCGCACCTGGCAAGTTTTGGCATTTTCCGGGAAAGCCGGAAAACTGAATTTGTGACAAATAGGTGGATGCGCCGGATAGGCCAATCACCCAACTTACCTAGAACTAAGATAAGAGACATTAGCAGACCATACCGAAAAGTGGAAACGATTTGGGAATTATAGTCACGCTAGCGTGCGTCCATCAGCACACACCAGAATACTTGCAAATTAAAAGAATAGGATGGGAATGACAAGATCACCAGTAAAGCGCGTTCTAACGCCTTTACACCCCGATCATGACGTAAACACAGAGGCACCGGACCAACGTACCCAACCAGCGGACAACTAACCAGTTGTCCCGCTGCTAATAACAAGCACCCTATGCCTCAAGACGCGCTAGCTGGGACAAAAGGCAAGGGTGCAGTCCCTAAGACTAACAGAAGTCAGAACCAGGAGCTAATACCCCCTGAGGGGTATGCGTATTACAGCGCGGGCATCCACCTATTGGGTTGCAAAGCTTGGATGATAATAATTGATACAGAATTAAAAAAAAAAACATTAAAGAATACAAAAATGTTAGGTATAGATTTATAAATAGGTCAAAAAAATGTTATTATTTCGGCTTGTGGAAATCTTTCGGATCGTATCGGATTATACAGTGTGTCCCGCTTTTCATGAATACACCCTGATATCTCAGTTATGAATAATGCGATTTTCTTCAAATTTTGGTGGTGATTGTATGTTAGAGAAATGAAGTATTTGGCATAGTGAAAACTTTTATTCACCATTGGCGTGCGGTCTTGGTGGGTAAAAAGACTTGATTTTTAGGAAAAGGATATTAGGGCTTATTCAAAAATTTCTTTCTGTCAGATTTAGAATCAGCATCCCCAAAAACCCTTTAATTCATATTTTCAAAATCTCTAGAACTGATTTTAACAGAAAAAATATTTATTTTAATTAACTTTTTAAGAGGTTATTTCTAACTTTTTGGTAATGTAAACTTTCCTATGAAGTGGATAGGTAGAAATTCTCCGTTAGAACCATGGCCCCCAGATCGCCGGATATTACCCCTTGTGACTTTTTCTCTGGGGATACTTGAAGAATAAAGTGTATGCTACTAGGCTGCGAAATAGACAGGAACTTTGCATTAGAATCAGGCAAGCGTGCCAGGAAATTACTCCCAAACTTTAAGAAAAGTGAATTTACATTTAAGAAGAATTGTTGAAAAGTGTATTGTTTTAGAAGGTAGTTATGTTGAAAATACAGAAATCTAAAATGATGCAATTAGTATAATTTTGATATCACAGTTTTAAATAAAGGACTTATTAAAAAGGTTACTTAAAATTATTTGTTTGCTAAAATCAGTTCTTGAGATTTTTAAAATATGAATTAAGGGGTTTTTGGGGATGCTGATTCTAAATCTGACAGAAAAAAATTTTTGAATAAGCCCTAATATCCTTTTCCTAAAAAATCAAGTCTTTTTTAGCCACCAAGACCGCACGCCAATGGTGAATGAAAGTTTTCACTATGCCAAATACTTCATTTCTCTAACATACAATCACAACCAAAATTTTAAGAAAATCGCGTTATTCATAACTGAGATATCAGGGTGTATTCATGAAAAGCGGGACACACTGTATATTTGCTTCCTTAAATTATTTTCATTTAAAAAAAGTCAAAATGAAGTTTTCTTTACAACTTTCTAGCCCTCCGCTTTCTTTACATCACTTTTAAATTGTCAGATTAGTGGAATATACACTGTTTAGCATGTTATTAAAGTTCGCCTATCTTAATCTGACGCACTCAAAAATATCTGATGGATATATTTTTGTTTTTACAATCCCAGTATACGGGGCTCATATTTGGTTGAGGTACTTAACTGGGTACAAGGTATCCACCGGTATGTTAATCTGCCGCAATGTAGTAAGTCCCGAAATCCGCGACCATTATAAATAAGGTAAAATCTATGGGCAAAAATAATTGTAATGTAAAATTAATAAACACATATCCTTAAAATTATTTAGGGTCATCCAAATAACTTGTCCACCATTATTAAATTTGTTCAAAAAACCAATTGACAATCGGGTTTTTGAGTTACAGAGTAAAAATGGCATAGTTTTAAATGAAAAATCCTTAATTTTTTGTCACAATTCATTAGATCTACAAAAAGAGCTTTAAAAAATACAATATTTATTATAACCAATTTTTAAAAGCTTTGAAAATATGGCCATTCTCAGAAATTTAATAGCAAACTAGAGCCGTACAGCGGGAGGCAACGGGGTCAATTGCCCCCAGCCTCCCAGAAGCCCAAAAAGACCTCTAGATGGGCTGTTTGCTGGAGATTGAGGGCTGTTTACTGACCTGAAGACTCTTTTTAACACGCTTTTATTAGCTTGGGTTGTAACTATCTATCTATCTATCTATCTATCTATGTAACGGAATCTTTGAGCCTAATTTTTACCAACTTCCAGCGATTCAATTTCTTTGAAACTTTGCACACGTATCAAGGACCGATGACAATGCAATAATTTAAAAACAGTATTCCGTTATCCTGATTAGGACCGCCAGGATAAATAAATTCCTTTACAGATCCTCTGTGTCTCTTGACAAAATGGCGAAGGAATTTTTAGTGAATAAACTGGAGCATTTATTTTAAAAAACTAATTGATATATCGAACTAAAAAATAAAAAATAAATAATAGTTTAAAAAACTAAAAAACACGCTTTTATATGCAACCGAACTAAAAATTAGAAAATAATTTTTCATTACAAAGAGTTTGTTACTTCAGAATAAAAGCGTGGGGTGCTTAATATATTAAATGTTATAATTATTCTATTTGCAAATATCTATGAGGAAAAGTTATGAAAAAATAGTAAAATGCACCCCACGCTTTTTACTCTGAAGTGACAAACTCTTTGTAATGAAAAATTATTTTCTAATTTTTAGTTCGGTTGCATATAAAAGCGTGTTCTTTTAGTTTTTAAACTATTATTTTCTTTTTTCTTCTACTCATTACTCTTTCAAGAGCGTTAAAAGTGCTAAGAGTTTGCCAACTTAAACAATTTTGTATTTTAAATAATACCAAAGTTTACTAAGGGTGGACATTTAATTTGGACGACCCTGTACACTCCAGCAAGTACATGTGACGTTAAACTAGAATTATTTTTATTAATATTTTTTGTGTCATTTTTTCGGAGATGAATTTGACATATTTAATTTTGCACATAAAATCAAAATGTCATGAGTACGCCCATGATAATATGCAAAATGAATGAAATTGGCCGTGTTTCAGTCTACTCCACATTCAGTGGTTTCAGCCTCGTTTCTGAAAAACAATTTTCATCCAATGCCGAGAGCTTCCAACAAAAGAAGATTAGCTTAAAGTGAATAACAGGGATAACTGATTTAATATCTTTAAATTTATTGTCAGCGAGACAAAAATAGAATAAATGGAGTATGAAAGATTAAACTCTTTGAATTTATAACAGTTTTTTTAAATTAAATTAAAAAGAAAATGAAAATATATTTACATAAAAATTAAATATTTAATGTATCATTTTCAAAAATTACAGGAATTTTAGGGTGTTTCCTAAGGATAATATCTGTTGCTTAATAAAAAAATCCTTTAATATTTTGTTCAGGTAATTAATGGAGAAAGGTCGTTATTCAGCCCTAACTAAAGGCATTTTTCGTGTAAATACGGTTTAAAATATTTTTAAAACATTTGAATACCTATCTCTATCTAACTCTCATATTTATATTGTCATTTCAAGTGCGGTTCGAACCACTCCGATGAATACGGTTAACACGAAAAAATGACTTGAATTAAAATTTTGGGTTTTGTGGCGTCTCAGTACGCACCACAGCTAATAGTATTGAAAATAAGAGTACGCCACTGACTTTTTGTGATTTATATATTTTTTCTGATTAAGCAACTTAAAATACAATTTAAAAATTTCATTTTTTATATCCTTCGTTTTCATTGAAAAAAAATCAAGCAAGTTTAACTTAATCTTAAAAGTATTCAAAGACTCACCAAAAATAAAAATAAATAATTTTGACCTGTAGCCGTGCATTTTTTGAGAATGTGGACAATATGCTTATTTACTTTAAGAGCAAAACTGTATTTTTTTTTTTGGTTTTGCTTCATCTTTTCTATGGTTACGTTTTAGAATAAGTTTTCTTCGGAAATCATCTGTATACGAAAAAAAGAGACTAAAAGTTGTACTTTTAGTTGCTTAATCAGACAAAAATTTAAAACAAACAGAGCTAGTGATGGCGTACAGCAGTTGGTAATAAAAATAAATAATAGTTTAAAAAACTAAAAAACACGCTTTTATATGCAACCGAACTAAAAATTAGAAAATAATTTTTCATTACAAAGAGTTTGTCAGTCACTTCAGAGTAAAAAGCGTGGGGTGCTTAATATATTAAATGTTATAATTATTCTATTTGCAAATATCTATGAGGGAAAAGTTATGAAAAAATAGTAAAATGCACCCCACGCTTTTACTCTGAAGTGACTGACAAACTCTTTGTAATGAAAATTATTTTCTAATTTTTAGTTCGGTTGCATATAAAAGCGTGTTTTTTAGTTTTTTAAACTATTATTTATTTTTCATTTTTTAGTTCGATATATCAATTAGTTTTTTAAAATAAATGCTCCAGTTTATTCACTAAAAAATTTCTTCGCCATGCATTCTTGATTTAAAGCTAAAGTGACCACATAATTTTCACCTTTTAGAACTCCGTATTTCTATGTATTTTACACCTTTTATTATAAAATTGAAAAAGTCAATTAACAAAAACGCAGCAAGTTATGATTGCCCTTGCGCATTCGCCATAATTAAAAACGATTATTAAGGAATTTATTTATCCTGGCGATGGCGGTCCTAAAATCAGGATAACGGAATACTGTTTTTAAACTATTGCATTGTCATCGGTCCTTGATGCGTGTGCTAAGTTTCAAAGAAATTGAAAACTAACCAGAACTAACCAGTTCACAGTATTCCTCCTTCTTTTTTTGCACACAATTCTTGATTTTTCATTTTTAGTTCGATATATCAATTAGTTTTCTGCGGTCATGTGATATTGAAATGTTTCACGAACTATTTCGTAATCTAATCATTTCATTTAAAGCTTCACTGTTGCATGGGGTTTCAGAACGCAACTACTCCGAACAAGTTTCAGATTGGTCTACATGTAACGGGGTTTGTACCCGTTTAACGGGAGTTCTTGTTAACCCCATGGTCTTCCTGTCGTTTGCCGAGGGTTGCGTCCTATGGGTGGACGCACGCTTGTTTAACTAAGGTGTTGCAACCTTATCCTGGTCCCCAACCCGTCGGCAAATGTTGTCAAGTTCGATTATTCAATTGTCTAATCTGGCGCATCCGCCAGAACGTACGATTTTTCACTTTTCCGGTTTTCCTGGAAAATGCTGGAACTTAACGGGATACTGTTTTTAAATTATTGCATTGTCATCGGTCCTTGATACGTGTGCAAAGTTTCAAAGAAATTGAACAGCTGGAAGTTGGTAAAAATTAGGTTCAAAGATTCCGTTACATAGATAGATAGATGGATAGATCGTTACAACCCAAGTTAATAAAAGCGTGTTAATAACTAGAGATGAGCAAATATGCACAAAAAAGTAAGTAAATATGCGCATATATATGCAAATATATATGCAAACATTTTTGTCAAGATATGCATAAAATATCTAATTAAATGCAAATATTTTTGTTTTAAAATAAAACAAGTAAGTAATAAAAATGTATTAGAAGTAGTAATATATTACAAAAAAGTATAATACCAAAATGGTATTTATAGAAAGATTAAAGCAAATATTACTATTATCAAAGACAATTGTAGTTTTACTATAGACACCCAGAAGAATGCTAAATTTTTGGTTATCAGCTTGGACGCGCGCTTCGTGGAATTTATGAAGCGGGTATCCATCGAGTACACACGTAAACAGTACGTATAAGTTGCCGCTTCATAAATTCAGCCAAGCCAGCGTCCAAACTGATGACCAAAAATTTAGCATTGTTCTGGGAGTCTATAGTAAAACTACAATTGTCTTTTCTATTTTAAATTATTGGTATTTAAAAAAAACAATAAACAATTACATGCTTTTTCAAAATTTTCCACTAAATACTAATGTCTTCGGTCTGAGTACATATATTTGTAAATAGAAAAGCTTTGTTCTACATCAACAGGCGTGATTGGGGCATTTTATTTTAAACTACCTAGTGAACTTGTATCCACAATAACATTTTCTACAAAGTCACCAAAGATGATTTTAGCCACATTTATTAAAAGAAATATCCTTCATTTAACTCTAATACATTTTTAAGTTTGTCTCTAATTTTTCTCCCAATAGTACCACTAACACTATTAACAGATGTTTGCAATTCATTGGGCCTTATGAACAAAAAGCAGCAAATAATGCTTATACTTATAAAATTTGAAGTAAATGCTTTTGCTTATTAATTGCTAATTAAAATTTTATAAGTATAAGCATTTGCTTCTTTTTATTCGTAAGGCCCATTTTGATTAAATTTAAAGATTCCACTAAGGACAACTTATTTGATTTCAACTTTAAAATAATATCTTAAACACAAGTATAATTGTTTTAAATAAATGCTAGTTGTTAAGGCTTAGATAACCTACATTTCGATCCGCAGTGGGAAGAAGAATTTTTCGGATTTTACGACCACGCGCAGTAAACAAACAAACACCGGCGCCCCGTACCCTCCGACCGCTGTCTGACCATGACGCTCATTGACTACCGTACTCCGAACAGAAAACCAGGACGCCGTCGACAAATTATTTCCGATAATGCGAATACTCTGTTTGGCGCCCGGTGCGTTCACCGTCGATTTGCTTGCATACAAACCCGTTTTTGCCCACAAAATGTAACTTTTGTTTCGCGCAGACGGCCCGGGTCATTGGCAATCTATCGGGATCAGTTTGTTAAGGTAGTAATTTATTTTCATCAAATGTTTTGTATTAGAAGTGCTTGGAAATTTTCATCAAACAATTCAGTAATTGACTGCTTTTTGTCACTAAAATGTTTGCAATAAAAAGTGCCGCTTCCAACTAGGTTTCCCATCTTATTATTGGTTAAGGGGAAGTGGAACATTCGGTAGTATGTTCTAACCGTCTTTCAGAGAAATATTTCTGATCTTGGTGGATATTTTTTGTAAAATATGCATTTAATGTTAGCTCTTTAAAAAACATCCAAAAACAGAATTTTTGCATAAAATAAGCAAAATGTGCAACTTGCATAAATGCTATTACCTAGTAATAACGTTGTGCAGTGTGTTTTACGTATTTGTATATTTTTTCCTTGCCAATATCGACTGGGCTAATAGTAGCAATCGACCGGTTGGCCACCTATGGACTTTATAATTTTTATAAAGTTAGGCCCGTCTTATTACTTGAAACAACTATACCAAATTTCAATCAAATTGATTTAGGAATATTTAAGACATTTATTTTATTCTTTAAAGTTTCGTACCATAGTTAGGATACACCCTTATACAACACACTTATAATATTTCTGGTCGTACTATAGCTACGGTATACTAAGATCGGAAATGTAAGCAGCCCATAAACCCATATCAGCCATAAACCGTCTTTACTATCCATTGTTTGAGGGTGTGACATAGGCAATAAAATTGTGTATCCCTTAAGGCGGCGGTTTCCAATTTTTACGTTATACGCTGTGTCTAGCGTTTGCTTACGCCGCGCACAGCGTTTGTACGTCGCCGGCAACTTCATGTGGTCACCACAAAACATTGGCGTCGGTATCAGTCAAGTGCGATTTTTGAACTTATTTTGTTAAAAAATGGATAATAAAACAATTTTAACTCTTCTTTTACTGAAAGAGGAGGAGGATGACGATTACTTAATACGGATGTTACTAAAGATTTTCAGCAGTACTTATTAGAAATAAACTAAAACAATACCTTTGTATACCACAGGGAAGATTGCCTTGGTAAAATACACATACATAAAACAATACATTTATGTATTTAATAATTTATATTTTATTAATAAAAATATAGTATTTTTAAAAACTTACCTGGCATATCAATCATTTTACTTATTTTTTCCCAACATTAATGTTTTTCAATATTTTTTTTTTTGTAATTTTTATGACTGGCATCATATATTGACCTTTTGCATTTGACCAATTCAATAACCAAATTCGTCTTTTTCTCTTTTATTAATAAATTGACTTATTGTGCAAAGCTAGACGCCGTACGCTCCAATGCTCGAAAATAACTAAAGACGCAGGGTCCAACATCGAAGTCGCGTACAGCAGGTGTACACTGCGTGCGGCGTACAATAAGAGACCGCATTCATTATTTATTATTTAAAGCATACCGACGCGACACATGGCGTAACGCTATACGCAGCCTACGGCGTTTATTGGAGACCACTGGCTAAAAGTATTTAAGGTCCGGTTAAGATATTCAAATATCTAAATAGGTAAAATTGTTTCATTTTTCAGTTTTCATTCTTAAATAGGCTAATTTTGGTGAGTTAAAGTCATTCTTTGTTTGTATATAATTTTTGGCTACTAAAGTCTTATTTTTTTTATGTGTATTCCTTTTTAGTTAAAGTTGTTTAAAAAAATATAAGTGCCAGGAATACATTTTTAAAATAAATTTGGTCTTAATCGAGTACCTAAGTCTGTATGAAAACCCAACTGCTTGATGTTAAGTAACAAGTTTATTGCCTGAGACATATTATATTGATTTATGACCTTATAATATTTCTGGCTAGACTTTACCAAGTACTTAGACATCATTCAAGTTTTTGTGGGTTGTCCTAAAAAATAAAAAAACTGCCCTTTATAGTTTAATTTTATATATTCTGTAGGATCAAAATATAAAGAAATGGGTTAAACATTATTTTGTCAAAATTTAAAAAAATATTTTTACAACTCCTTACCTAAAAAAACGTTACCAAACGTCCTAATTTTAAATTTAATTGTGCTTCAGAATATAAAGATACTGTGTTTATTTCAAACTAATCTAAATATATCTATTATCTAATCTAATCTAATCTAATATATTATATAAAATGCTAATGTACGTTCGTGTGTCCACGATTTTCGCTATCATCCGCAACTCCGATCGACTTCCCGTCGGGTTACAAATACCCCTTGGTCTCCCATTGTGAGTAAGGGAGTTTGGTCGGGGTGGGTGGAAGTGGGTGGTTGTGGGTGGCAAAAATGTAAAATATGTGTAGTGGCGCCATCTGTTGTCGAGTAGTTGAACTTCATTCAGAACAACGGTTATTTGGGTCTCATATAAACTCCCGAGCGAAGCCGGGAATCATAGCTAGTATATTATATAAAATGCTAATGTACGTTCGTGTGTCCACGATTTTCGCTATCATCCGCAAATCCGATCGACTTCCCGTCGGGGTTACAAATACCCCTTGGTCTCCCATTGTGAGTAAGGGAGTTTGGTCGGGGTGGGTGGAAGTGGGTGGTTGTGGGTGGCAAAAATGTAAAATATGTGTAGTGGCGCCATCTGTTGTCGAGTAGTTGAACTTCATTCAGAACAACGGTTATTTGGGTCTCATATAAACTCCCGAGCGAAACCGGGAATCATAGCTAGTCTAATATCTAATATATTATATAAAATGCTAATGTACGTTCGTGTGTCCACGATTTTCGCTATCATCCGCAACTCCGATCGACTTCCCGTCGGGGTTACAAATACCCCTTGGTCTCCCATTGTGAGTAAGGGAGTTTGGTCGGGGTGGGTGGAAGTGGGTGGTTGTGGGTGGCAAAAATGTAAAATATGTGTAGTGGCGCCATCTGTTGTCGAGTAGTTGAACTTCATTCAGAACAACGGTTATTTGGGTCTCATATAAACTCCCGAGCGAAGCCGGGAATCATAGCTAGTATTATATAAAATGCTAATGTATGTTCGTGTGTCCACGATTTTCGCTATCATCCGCAACTCCGATCAACTTCCCGTCGGGGTTACAAATACCCTTGGTCTCCCATTGTGAGTAAGGGAGTTTGGTCGGGGTGGGTGGAAGTGGGTGGTTGTGGGTGGCAAAAATGTAAAATATGTGTAGTGGCGCCATCTGTTGTCGAGTAGTTGAACTTCATTCAGAACAACGGTTATTAAACTCCCGAGCGAAGCCGGGAATCATAGCTAGTCTAATCTAATATATTATATAAAATGCTAATGTACGTTCGTGTGTCCACGATTTTCGCTATCATCCGCAACTCCGATCGACTTCCCGTCGGGGTTACAAATACCCCTTGGTCTCCCATTGTGAGTAAGGGAGTTTGGTCGGGGTGGGTGGAAGCGGGTGGTTGTGGGTGGCAAAAATGTAAAATATGTGTAGTGGCGCCATCTGTTGTCGAGTAGTTGAACTTCATTCAGAACAACGGTTATTTGGGTCTCATATAAATATTATATAAAATGCTAATGTACGTTCGTGTGTCCACGATTTTCGCTATCATCCGCAACTCCGATCGACTTCCCGTCGGGGTTACAAATACCCCTTGGTCTCCCATTGTGAGTAAGGGAGTTTGGTCGGGGTGGGTGGAAGTGGGTGGTTGTGGGTGGCAAAAATGTTAAATATGTGTAGTGGCGCCATCTGTTGTCGAGTAGTTGAACTTCATTCAGAACAACGGTTATTTGGGTCTCATATAAACTCCCGAGCGAAGCCGGGAATCATAGCTAGTGTTTTATAAAAAAACTAAACAAATTGTAAAAAAGTTTCATAACTTTTAATTATGAAAAATTTTGCTTTCTCCTTTTAGTCTGCTAACTTTTATTTAAAATCTACAGAAAAAAAAACAAATTCCCTTTTTCATTTATTTTTGTTAAAAAGTATTTTATAACGTAATTTTAAACCTAAAACAGAACAAAAAATACTTTTAAAACAGCGTTAACACGATGCAAAGTTTTTTTATAAATATTTTTTTCTAACTTGTGTTTGGTTAAGATCTTTATAATTAAGCCTTTGTATTAAGAGATAAATTTTTAATTTACTTAGTGAGAAAAAAGGTAAACCACTAGTATTTATAAACTACAACACAATATATTTAAAAAAAAAAACAATACATTTTCAAAAAACTAGATATTTAGAATTTCACTAAAAAAGTTAGTTTTATTCTGTTACAATGAAGAATAAACAAAATAGTAATTATACCTCTGTAATTTGTTTAAAAGTTCAAATAAACAAAAAGTTTAATTAACTTTTAATTATTTTTACTATTAGCATAATGCATATTGAAAGTCTCATTGTGAAGTAAATTCAGTCAAATTAATCACATACAAGTTGCATGTACAATATACAGGGTGCCTATTTATATTTTGACCCATTTTAATCGCGAATAAAGGTCTGGCCACACATAACCGCAGCCGCAACGCAACCGACAGTATAGCCAAAGAATACCAATCCATAGAACCCCACAAGTGAGATTTCAGCGTACCCAAAAATTTTTAGTACTTACCGCGACCAACAGATGGCGAAAGTTGTACAATGTCGCTTTGCTAATACGATTACCATCAGAAATTGATAGCAGTCGCTGACGAGCAGTCGGCCCGATCAGTTAGAGTAAGGATATACACAAAATTTAATAAAAATAAAATCCCCGATAAATGGACCCAGTATCCATAAGATTATTAAATTTATTTTTTCAGAATAGGATATATCGATGCGTTTTTACAAAACATCGTAAGCGACATTCGCCAATTTTACGGGAAACGATTCTTTCTTCCCATCACGTTATTTTTAAAGAAAACCCGAGATCTGAATGTTTTTATTTTAGATTTCTTCTTAATTTGAATTACAAAACAAACATATTTAACATTTAATGTCAAAATTTTCAGAATCTCCTAAAAAAGCTAAAAATTTTAAAATTCTAAACCTAAATAATAGTTAATTTTTCAATTTTTTATTTTTATTTAATTTATCTTGACAACGGTGGCAGACTTGCCACCAAAACGTCGATTTTTAGTTCTCTATTTACTTGCTTTATTTTTTTTTTGGTTTTTTGGTACTATTAATTTATTTTTGGCGTGTACCCAAATAACTACCATTAATTAAATGAACCGCCGAACCAATATAGAACATATCTTCATCTGAAATAAATCCAATGAAATAAAAACGTTTCCCGTAAAACTGACGAATGTCGCTTACGATGTTTTGTCAAAAACCCATCGATAAATCCTATTCTGAAATCATAAATTTAATAATCTTATGGATACTACCATTTATCGGGGATTTTATTTTTATTAAATTTTGCGTATATCCTCACTCTAACTGATCGGGCCGACTGTTATCGTATTAGCAAAGCGACATCGTACTGTTTTCGCCATCTGTTGGTCGCGGTAGGTACTAAAAATTTTTAGGGTACGCTGAAATCTCACTTGTGGTGTTCTATGGATTGGTATTCTTTGGTATAGCTTAGCCCTGCGTCTTGTTTGTAAAATTTAGGGGCAATTTATTATAAAACTTACAAATTTGAAATATATTAATCATAAATTCCGAAAATATGTTTTACCTTCGATTTTTCAATTTGTGGGAGCATTACTATTCTTTTTTAAATGCCTTTCTTCTTGTCTATCCCATAGACTATTTTTTAAATTATGCCCCGGTGGATAGTTGAGGTTAAGCAAAAAGATTGTTCGTTTAAGAGTAACTCCTATGGAATTTTAAAGTTTTAGTTTTAATATGGAATTAAATGTTTTGGTAGAACATGTTAGGATGATTATGATTTTATACCAATAAAAGTAATATTGGCAAAAAAAAAATATTTAAAATCATTTATAATTTGATACAAGTGTGGCCACACCTTAACTTTAGAACACATATATATATATATAAAGTTAACCAGATGCGGTTTTCGCAGAAAGTCTTAGATTTTATAAAAGTCTTTTATTATTTGGTTGTGAAATTCCATTAGCACAATTCAATTATTTGGAGATCAATATATTCTTTATTTTTGAAACAACCGTAGGTTATTTTATACTTTTTTAAAGGGAAAAAATTAATTTTAAGGATATAGAAAAACATGTATTTGGTTCATTTAAAATAACAGTTTCCCTATATCCAAAAAGTGGCCATTTTGTTTTTGTACTAAAAGAATGTCACAACCGAATGGCGGGGATATGATAAAAAACTTTTAAAAAACCTAAGGCTTTGCGAAAACCGTACTAAACACAAGTAAATTGGTTTAAATTAAGTTTTCGGAGACCCTGTAGACATACTATACATATTACACAGTGAGGATAATGAAATTCTTCCCCCTTTATCTTTTGAATGGGACAAGTAAAATTTGGGTAAAATGGTATTACTTAAACTACTTTCAAGCCTAAAAATTATTTCTGTCACGTGACCTAGTACCAAGGGGCACTAGCAACTATTTTTTTCAAATCTAAACGGTGGTAAAGGAGCACCTCGTTTAAAGCGTCCTTTGATTATCTATTTAATGATACTTTGTTTTTAAAAATCGGTCCAGCCGTTCCAGACAGAACCGTTTAAAATTTGACTTAAACACTTGGCATTGGCTTGCAAGTCTGGAACGGCTGGGACGATTTTAAAAACAAAGTGGCGTTAAGTAGGGGATTAGAGGGCCTTTAAAAGGAGGTGCTACATGACCCACCTTTCCATTTGGAAAAAAAGTTGCTAGTGCCCCCTTGATATTAGACCACATGACCGGAATCATTTTTATGCCAAAAGTAGTTTAAGTGACACCCTTTCTTGCTTTATTCAAAATTCATGAAAGAGAAAACTTTTAAAAACCGCACTGTATGTACAAATTGGAGCTAAACTACAAACACTTGTAACTCTTAAAACGAATTTGCCGATTTAAAAAATAAAACGGCGATGAATAGAAAATCAAAAGGCCTTTAAAACAAGATGCTACCTGACCCCCCTTTACTTTTGAAATAAAAGTTACTAGTGTCCCCTTGACAGTAGGCCACGGGACCGGAATAATTTTTATGCCAAAAAGTAGTTTAAGTGACACCCTTTTACCCGAATTTTACCCGATTTCAACATCTTGTCCCATTCAAAAGATAGAGGGGAGGGGAAGAACTTTTAATATCCTTACTGTATATGGAACAGGTATTTATCTTTGTGCTGTTTTAAATTATTCTCATTTACTCTAAAAAAAGAAGAAAACGAAAAAGGGAACCTTAATATATCTTTTAATTTTGCTTATGCCCTTTTTTCCCTTGTCGGCACATTTTTAATCTAGCTCCATAAAAAAACTCTGAAAAGAAACCCTTCATTTAAGCCCTTTTATATGTCCCAATATTTTTCTGTTAAAAGTAGTAAACTATTTTATAGTCAGTGGTTTAGGGCCATTTTTCTTGTCGGGTAAAACATTTTGTTTATTCAGTTTGTAAGATGGTTGGAAAAGAATTAGGCAGTGGGTTTTATAGTAAAAACACAAATAAATATTTGGTTTCGATTTACAAATATTCGCTTCTAAATTTCAGGGTGTTAAAAATACAGAAAAAAATGCGTTTGTACAATAAGTTTTCAACTCTATAAACAGACTATCCACGGATGGGGTTTACAAGAGGACAAATGGACCAAAAACTTAATTATTCGAAAAAAGTCATCCTTAATAAAAATATTTGCCTATAAAAAAAATATAATTTACTAAGGAAAAAATTAAATTTTTTTATACGGGGTTCGACTAATAGTAAACTAACTTTTTTTTACATTTAGACAAAATGTCATGGAAAAAAATTATTTAGAATAAAGTTTGTAATTAATAAAAACAAAAATACAAAATTTTATTGAGCTCCATAATTTGGCGAAAATCGCCTTGATCACATTTATTTACATCTGAAAAATTGGGTTGTGCAAGAATTTGGAGAAAGCATATGTTTAAAAAGCAAATTATAAAAGTTTGTTTGGTCATTTCATTATAAAAAATTAAAGTAATTAAGATATGTTCTGTATTGGTTTGGCGGATTCATTTAATTGATGGTTATTTGGGTACACTTCAAATTAGATCGTTTTTTTAAACAAAATAAAGAGAAACCCTCCATAAAATTTAAAATAAGTAACTAAAAACTAAAACTCGACGTTTTGGTGGCAAGTCTGCCACCGTTGTCGAGATAAAATTAAATAAAAATAAAGATTTTAAAGTTAACTATTATTTAGATCAAAAATATTAAAATTTGAGCCTTAGTTTTTAGGATATTCTGAAAGACTATTACATTAAATGTCAAATTTGAGATCAATATTGTCGGAGATTCTTTTAACGTAGTACGCTACTGGTTATTTTTTAAACATTTTTTAAATCAACTTTTAAAATGGAAATCTTCCACCCTGTCAGCAACCATTTGGTTATGTAAACATATTTTAGACGAAAATGAGTATAAAACGAGAAAATCGTTTGAAAGTCACGATTTCTTATTTATTTTGTTGACGTATATAAAAGAGAGCTACGGAAATATCGAATCAATTACGATATATTTTATTGTGGGTATACAAATCAGCTGCGTCATAGAATACAAAGTACATCATTACTACATAGTATAAAGCAAAGTCGCTTTTCGCATCTGTCTGTAGAGTAAACATCAATAGTAAAAAAGCCACAAGCGTTATACAAATAAGGACGGCAATCAACTGTTTCTGTCTAAACGCGTCGTTTAAATAGTGTGCAAGCAACAAAAAGGGGAATGATTGAAAGTGAGACAGAACTGATGACCGCGTGGCTCTTATACTATTAATGTTTAGGGGAGCACGGGGCCCCTGAATTTTATTTTGGTATTTTTCCTTCATCACATTCCAATACCTTCCCTTTGCCGTGAGGCCCCCAGGCACAAGGCCGTAGGCGACCGCCTATACCGCCTACGCCTAGCTACGCTACTGAAACTCACACAATTTCGCTAAAGCGGGGTCACGATATTGCCGATATGGGTCGGATTCTTATCAATAGAAATCCCTCTGTCGACCCGTTTTCCGACCTTAAAAACCAACATTTTGCGGAGGACATTGCGAGCATTGTTGGACGAGAAACTTGAACAGGTGTGTTGTTATTAAGGTAGTACTGCCGGTTTAAGAATTAATGTTCAGAAACTTCGCATCCTGGTACTTTATAATAAAATTATCAACTAATTAAATTTTCAAAGGTTTACGGAAAACTAAAAAAAAGTTATAAATTATAAAATAATTGCGCTTAACATTGATTCTTATGCGAAATCGCAGATTTTAATTTACTTCACAAAAACTGATGTTTGAATTTTAATGAAAGTTGTATCAACGGAAGAAAAACAATACTGAACATTTTGGCTAATTAAAATCTGACCTTTAAAACTTGTGATAGGAGTAATTAATAAATAATTGAAAAAATATATGTTATGTGACTGACATGTGGCAACGCCGCCGAAAGGTTATGATGCGTCCAAAAAGTTTTCGAAAACGGTATAATGGATCAATAAAATTGATGCCAGTCCAATACGTTTTTCGATTACAAGATCCAATGAGATAATAAATATTCGCAATAATTAGAAAACATGTTTTTTCAGAGTGTTTTTAAGTAAACAATTCGACGACCGTATTCCGATGTATCAATATTTAGGTTATTTGACAGGTTGGGTTACAGAAACTACTACATTTTGAGTAAAAAAATAATAAAACAAACAACTAAATAAAAAACAAACAGCAATTTTAAATAAACAATAAACAAAAATATGAAAAAATGTAAAACCTAAAAACAATAGTTTGAGTTAAACTTTTACAAAGGAAAGGATACAACAACATCGAAAGAAAATATTGTGAACATCCAGTATAAAATAGTACCAGCAAATTTTAAATACTACAAAAGCAAATCTTAAATAGAGCAAAAAAGTGATTACATCAATATCAACAAAAAAATATTTAAAACTTAAACAATTTTAAAGTCGGCAAGCAGTGGCGCCTTTACCAAAAGGCTGAGTAGGCTAAAGCCTATGGCGGCATTTTTAGGGGGCGGCAGATTATGTCTTATGAATAATTTTGTTGGATTTGGAATTCAATGTACCTATAATGAAAAGAAATGGAAGTGAGGACCTTTTTTTTTGCTGTTCAAAAATATTTTTGAAGGAAAAAGGAGACGAAAAAGGGGCGGCGAAAATAAAATAGCCTACGGGCGGCAAACATGTAAGTGCGCCTCTGTCGGCAAGTCATTACCAAAACAAAGCCTGGGTTAATACTGGATCAAGCATTTTTGGACAAAAAACTGAGTATTTACAAACACTGAAACATATTTCATTAGAATTATTAGAAGATAAGATTTCGTTGATGAAATTAGATTAAAAGCGTATGACGTATAACTTGTTACACAAGAATTTTTGTATAGTCTTTTAGAAAATCTACTAAAAACTTTAAGGTATAATAAAGGGATAAAATTACATTTTTTGCATCATTACAACTTTTTACTTCCGGCTTAACCATTTAACTTCTGTGTACGATTATATACAGACTGTCCACGGATGGAGTTAACAAGAGGACAAATGGACCAAAAATGTAATTTTTCGAAGAAAAGTCATCATCAAAAAATTGAATTTACGAAAAGAAAATGTTGTTTTGTATACAGGGTTTGCATAAACCTAAATAACATGATTTTTCTCCAAAAGTAAACTACCTGTATTTCAACATGTGAAAAATTGTGTTTTTAGGAATTTGGAGAAAGCAGGTGTTTGAAAAGCAAATTATAAAAGTTTTTGGGTCATTTTGTTATAAAAATTTAAAATAGTTAATTTTTAATAACTTCAAAAACGGTTTTATGAATCTTTTGATACCCCTGTAATTTAAATAAAGTTATTCAAAATGTTATTCTAAATAATATTTTTAAATAATATTTTGTTTAAAAATAAAAAATTAAGGTACTTTACTCTTGTAGAAAAATCATGTTTTTTTAGTTTTTGGTGCGAACCTTGTATACAAAATCAACATTTTTATAAAGAAAAAAGACTTTTTTCGAAAAATGTATTTTTTGGTCCATTTGTCCTCTTGTTAACCCCATCCGTGGATAGTCTGTACAGGGTGTTTCCTAACTACGGTATAAAACTAAAGGGGTAACAGCTTATATTCTTTTATAAAAAAATCCTTATGAATATATTATTATGTCCGAACTTGCTTTATTTCTAAGATACAGGATACCAGACTTAAAAAATATCAGTATTTTTAAATCTTTTAAAAACCCTTAAACCGATTTAGAAGAAAGGTACACTTATTTCAAGGAAAATAAACTTTTTAATAAGGAGCGCTCAATCTCATTTAAGCCTATGTTCGCTAAATTTTGTGACGTAATCTTTTCCGTAATTCTTTGTTTACAATCGTACTGGAAGGTTTTTTTCGAGGTTTTGGTGTTATTTTTTCGCTTTTTAGTCATTGGACTTTTATATATGTTTAGTTTTTACTCGTTATATATAAATTGAGTAGTTTTTAGTACCGGAGTTACAGAGAATTTTAAAACCTGTAAACAGGAGTCACTGACCTTTGGATATTTTTTACAGGGAATTTACGTTTAAATCGTTATTAAGGGTAAGATACAATTTTTTTATGCTTTTTAGTGATTTTATTTTATGGTATGGTAAGTATTGGTTTATTTTGTTAGATAAAAAATATTATGGCAAAAACATCACAAAGATAACCTATATTTTCGGACAAATATAAAAAATCGAGCGCTCCTTATTTAAAAGTTTATCTTCCTTGCACTTATTTAATGTAATGAGGCGCTTAAATTGACCTAGATTAAGATGAGATCAGATTGGGTACAGTAGGGTGTCCGTTATTTCAAAATCGATTTTTTTAGCAATCGCCCCCTGAACTTTTAGTTTATAGCCAAAAAATATATCCAATGTAAAAATGTTCTAAATTCCTGATTTAAACCGTGCCAAAATCATGTTGCTTTTCCCATTTAAATAACATGGGATTTTGGACTTGTTCCTTTTTTTCTCAGACAAAAATGGATGAACCAAATTAGTCATCGCATTTTTTTAAATGTAAAATTTAACAAAAATCTACAAAAGAGTTTTCTACGAATTTTTGATCAAGTCACTTCTTTAAGAGTTATTTACCGTCAAAAACTGAGTTACGGTTGAGTTGTGGCCATCCTCGGAAATTTAATCGTAAACCGGCATTTTTTAAATAAAACACTTGGTATATTACAATACCATTAAATAGATATTTTAAAGAGCTTTAAAAAATTCTATTAATATGTCTATTTCTTACAGTTTTAAAAATATGGCTGTTTAAACCTGAAAATTATGTTTAATTTTGATTGTATCTTCAGCTCTGACCTATAAGCACTAAGTTTAGTGTCGAAGATCAAAAAATCAGATGTAATATTTTCTTAAAGCTCTTTAAAATATATATATTTGATAGTGATGTAATATGCCGAGTGTTTCATTTAAAAAATGCCGGTTTACTATTTAATTCCCGAGGATGGACACAACTCAATCTTAACTCAACGTTTGACGGTAAATAACTCTTAAAGGAGTGACTTAATCAAAAATTCGTAAGAGAACTTTTTTGTAAAGCGTTAAATTTTCCATCAAAATAGCAATAGTTTTTCCATCTATTTTTGTCTGAGAAGAATAAATAAAAGGAAAAACTCCAAAAATCCTATGTTATTTAAATGGGAAAAGCCACATGATTTCGACAAGGTTTAAATCAGAAATTAAGAGCATTTTTACATTGGATATATTTTTTTAGGCTATAAACTAAAAGTTTAGGGGGCAATTGCTAAAAAATCGGTTTGGGAAATAACGGACACCCTAGGTACAGTGGCGTCTCAATGAACACCACAGTCATTATTATTGAGGGAAAAAGATACGCCCCTGACTTTTTATAAAGTTTTTGTTTCTTTTTCTGCTTAAGCAATTTAAAATGCAACTTATTAGTCTTTTCTATTTTGATCGCATCTGGGTTCGTTTTTGAGCAAAAAAATTAAAGCCACTTTGGGTCATTCTAAAAAACAACATGAAATAAAATTAAAAATTAAAAATTAAACAATTTCCCTCTTAGTAAATGACGATTTCCAATAAATTACGTGACTGCTTATTTATTTTGAGGTAAATTATTGTTTATCGTAAATTTGTGTATTTTTTTCTCAAATTGTCTAATGGATACTTTTAAAAATGAGATAGAGTGGCTTTTTTTTAATTTTATGCCATCGAAGATACGAAGACCTGCATTTTTAAATACTTAATTGAAAAAAAAATGTAAAAACTTTAAAAAAGTCAGTGACGTACCCCCATAATACTGGGTTTGGTGCCCACTGAGGCGCCACTTGACTCAGTAGTTCTAATCTAGGTAAGCCTTTACAAACGCCTAATTACATTAAATAATTGTACCAAATTTCATTTAAGTCGGCTTAAGGGCTCTTAAGATATTTAAAAATAATTATTTTTTAAAAAACTTAACGCCCTGTATCTCAAAAAATAAAACAAGCCCGGACATATGATTGTAGCGTAGATTATAAAAAAATATAAGAAATCGCCCCTTAAGTTTTGTACCGTAGCTAGGAAACACCCTGTATAAAAATTTACAAAAATAAGTAATAATACCTTTATCAGAAAATCGCAATATTTTCATACAATCATAATTTAATTACTTCATGAATTTATTGGTTACCCATATTACTGTCAAAATTAGGCTTTGGAGATTCTCGTTTTAATTTACGTTTTAAACGAGTTTTGCCAGTGGCGGCTATTCAGGTGTAGTAAGTGAAGTACCACTTCACCAAAAATAAATAATAAAACATAAAAAAACATATTACTCTTATTCAATTCATTTTTCTAATTTCTATTCCTTATTTGTAAAATTCGCCATGGAAAATCTAGCAAATAAATTAACCGCTGGCACAAGTCGCTTTCCTCCGCTTTCGGCAACGCGACATCGCACTCCGCGATCAGCAAGTATATTGCAAATATAAAACGGACCGAAGTATACACCTCATGTGGGGTTTTGTTTACGCTTTGACGCTCCGTTGCCGTGACAACGCTATACTTGCCAGCGGCCAGAGTCGCGGGTGGGAGTATCCGGTGTATTGTTTTGTAAATCGCTAGCCTTAAAAAGATAATTTTGTGCAGATAATATAGGTTTTGGTCGTTTTGTTGGTTTTCACGTATTATTTCGGTTGTTTCCGTTTGAGAATTATTTGCGACAGTGATTTTTTACAGGAAGAAATTAAAGGACAGTACAGAGCACTTCTCTATGAAATATTAGATCATATTTTGATGGAAATGGAAGTAAGATTCAAAGATTGTTACAAACTACAATTTCTTTGTCTTGCTGATACTGCAAAGTTTGGCCAGTACAACAAAACAAAAGGAGCTTCTACAGGAACTGATAAAAACTCAGCCATTTTATGAAGATATAATTGATAAATTTGCTGCATTAAAAGATAGAAGGATTGATTTGGTGTATAAAATTTAGATGAGTTTAGATATTAAGACTTTTTACTTAGACTTTTGATAGTTGAGTATTTTCAATTTTGCTAAAATGGTGAAAGCGCTTTTTTCCCTTCCTACACTACACCTGTTTTTAGACCCACGAGCCGCCACTGAGTTTTGCATACGTTTTTTAATTTGATGTTGAGTTTTAAATTCATAAAATTGGCAAAGTTGATTTTTTCTGTTAAAGAGAGCAATAAATCAATATTTTAAAATACAGTGTTACTACAAACAAAAGAAAAATTAAAAGGGCTTATATCAATCATTGTATGAAAATGTCTTTTCAGTTACAAATTACAAAGGTAACAAAAGGTATAAGTAATAACAATATTATTTGAAAAATGTACGTGTCAAAAGGCAAAAAAACGATCCCTTAACTTATTATAAATCAAATAAATTTAGAAAAAAATACTGGAAAAAATAAATTTTGAAAAGCAGCTCCGGGGCAAAATATGCGAAGCGTGAGACTAAATTTACGAAAACTCTTCTGATATCTCGCTTGTTATTTGCTTGAATAAGGGTTTATTTGGGAAATAAAAATGTTTTTTACTTTTTGTGACGTCTTCAATCCATTATTTATTCCAGACTGCCTTACAAAAAATATTGTCATTTAAAAATATAATAAAGCAGGTTCTTTAAAAAATATGCTTCAATGTTTATATTGAAAAAGTTTTCTTAACCTCCCTTAACCTCGTTAATATTAGAGAATTATTGCAAGTTGTACCCACAATTTAGAGTTATTACAAATCATGTTGACAGTATCATTAACCTAAAAAAAAGGGGAAAAATTTTTAGTTGTTTTTCTTTAGTGTTGTAGGGTTTTGTTTACAACAATTACAGAAATACATTTCAAAAACAAGGTTTTAAGTATTTTTAATTCTAAAAACTTGTCGATTTTGTGGTCGGCTGCAGCCGTTCGGTTTACACACACAGTTTCGAAGTTATAATAAGACCAAAATAAGGCACGACCTAAAACCGACACAAATAAAGTCAGGCACTATCACTATTAAGGGAGTCCTTATCCCACCATGCATCTGCGCAAGCGCAGATGTCTAAATAAAGTCGGTATTATTAGTGCCTGGCCTTATTTTTCTGTGCAATATTTCTCTATTATTTTTACCTAAACTCTTCTGTAGAACTCGACAAACAGTTTATAAACAAGGTGTTTATCGTGTATGTATAAATAAAAAGTGTAATGTTTTAAATGCGCATTATAAATGAACACCCCCCACCGTCCTTATTAGATAAAGAGGGAGAAAATGGATTGAAAGATAGGCCTTTTTTTGGTCTTCAAAATTAGTTGATACGAAAAACAAAGGAAGCAGTTTGTAAAATGGAATAGTATTGGAAAGCGAGGACTTCATATAGCTTTTTAAGGGGGTTCCCTTAAAAAAGCTATACCGAGTGACAACGAAATTACTATTCAGTAATTAATTTTTTCAGTGCGTATAGCTTTCAAATTTAGGGACGTTATATTGTATTACCGAATGCAAATTTTAGATATAATGGCATCTATGTATTACTTTTTAACCGGAAGTGATATAAACTTTGATATTTTAAATGGAACATCCTGTATATTTTTTGGATTTGAATTCTACAGGTCATTCCTGATATAAAACCTAAAATATTTCTATAACCTTACTCTTTTGGTTATAGAGAAAATGGCGTTTAAAAATGTCCAAACGACAGCAACAGTTCTTTTGAAATACTGTACCTTTAGAGACCATTATAATACTACTTCCTATTTTATATATAACAGAAGCTATTTGTTTTTGGCATCTGGTGATACAATATAACTTCCCTAAATTTGAAAACAAAACAGTTGCACTGAAGAAAATGAAATACTGGATAGTAATTTCGTTGTCACCCGGTATATATACGTCCGTGGTTGTAAGTAAGCCGAAAAAAGTGTGAAATGGAGTTAATTATTGAATAATGTTGTATTGCAACCAAAGTGACTAAAAAAATAGAAGCATTTGCAATATATACAACCCCTAAGGTGTCACGGCTAAGATAGTTGTCGTGGAAACCTTGAAACACACCAGCAAATCTGGGTGCTATTTATGTGGAGACCATCTACAGACAGGTCCACGCTAGAAACATACACTGGAAACTGATGAATTTACTAGTGTCCGCTTCGATATTTACCACGTATTTGCAATAAAGGTCGTAAGGTATAAAACTTGCAAAAATGATGCCATAAAATTGGGAAATATTTTTATTACAAACTGAGATCTCGTTCGGTTAGTTATGCGGATACGTTTATCAATCGAAGCGGAAAGTAGTAAATTCATCAGTTCCCAGTGTATGTTTCTAGTAGCGTGAACCTGTCTGTATACACACATGTTATGCACTTTGTTAAGACGTTACAAAAAATATTTAGTTATATCGCTTATTCTAGAATGGTTAGTATGTAAAATTTTTATATTATCATACATTATTTAAATCTTAGAGATGGGTCCAATTGCGCATTTTTAATTGTTAAAATGTATATAACTTGATAAATATTAATTTTATGAAAAAATGTAGAGTCGTTTTCGGTTTAAAAAAGTAAAAAAAATAAATATTTTATTTAATGTAAAAAAGCAATTTCTCGTAACTGTTAAAACAACTGCGGTTTTAAACAATTCTAGCTGGCATTATAGATCCATGAGAATAATTTTTGATACATTGCCGCCCATACGACCTAGTTTACTTCCTCTACTAAACTATATGAATAAATCGTGTAAAGTTATGCCTAATGGCATACATACACGTTGTAATTATTATGATCTTACAGCGTTTTTCACTTTTAAGAGCATAATATATATATATATATATATATATATATATATATATATATATATATATATATATATATATATATATATATACAGGTGTGGAAAATCTTTATTCGCCCTTTGCAATTCCCCAAGTGGAAAAGAGAGTATTTCTGAATATACTGAATCACATAAGTTCGACTGTAACAGATGATGCGATGTTGTCGATGCACAAATTTTTCCCCGTTCTCTTTGCTTACATCCAAACGTACTCCCCTATTAGGACACTGGCGCCGACGGTTTTCGTTTTGCGTATCAAGAACTTGCAGCGTTCGGTTATTGAACAGTGTTGCCAGAGACTTTTTTCGGGGATTTTTGATGACAAGGTAGAACGGGATTTTTAATGGTGGTAAAAAACATTTTTAAAGGTACGCTTTGATCTTACTTTTATTGCATGATATTTACGTCAGATAAAAATTCTGGCGTATAGTGTAAACAATTAAAAATTTATATCAGACAACATTTTTGACATTGTGTACATTACCTAGAATTTTTATCTGACATAAATATCATGCGATTAATGTCAGTTGTAAACAAACCATTACTTTAACTTACTTTTTATTTAAAATTCTCGATTTTTACGTAAACCTTTTCTTTGGTTCTCAATTTCTTTGGCGTAGAAAATACGTTTTTTGACAATTAAAAGGCGGCCCTCAAATGTGGCTTTAAATCACAGGGATTTTTTCTAAAGTATCCCAAAAAAAAGTGATTTTTTGGAACCATGCGGAGGATTTTTATCGTAACCCACCTGGCCACACTGATGGTATTCAATTCAGTAGCATGGTAGACATGCATGGGGAGTGCAACTCCTGGTTAATTTTTCGGTGCATTTTTTACGTAAATATTAAATATTTGAGTATCCTAAAAAAAAATTATTATTTAAATGCATTAAATCCTGAAAAGTTAGAAGCATAATTCTTTTTGTCATTTGGGTTTTAACAAAAAAGAAGTAAATTTAAATAAAATATAAAAAGAACATAAAAGTATTTCTAACGGAAATGTTTATACAATGTGAAAAATCTTTTTAAAATCCTATGTTATTATGGTTCTGAAAGGGACCACAATTTTTAGCAAGACAATATTTCAATCTGTTATTAAATTCGGTTTTTTTGGTTTTCAAGCATTTGAGGTGATATGCTACCGGGTGGTGCAAGGCACCAGGGCGCAATACTGCGGGACAGAAATTTTTAAAAAAGGGCGGAAATGCAGCAGTATCACAGACTTGTCGTTTCTTAGTTAATGGAGGTGAAAGTGGCACCTCATCATTACACATGCACTTCCTACAATTTCGTTAACATCCGATGGTTTCAATCTTTAATAATAATTTCAAAAATTGTACTTTTTGCTGGTACAAGACCTTTTTTAAATAATGCAAACTTTCTAACTATTTCTTCTGCTAAATTACCAGCATAGTACTACTTAATAATTTGTACCTTTTGTCAACGATATTAACCAAAACTTTAAAAAATCTAAATTAAGCAGGATCAGCAGCAGTTTGCAACACAGCAAACGACTTGCCAGTAAAAATAAATTTTAAAGGATTCTAGTCGACCCGACTCCGAAAAAATCTGTCCCCAAACCTAGTTCAAAAACCCTTAAATTGATATTTTTATTTTTCCTGAAAGTCCTTAAATTTTAAAAATTAAATATACATTATACAATTACATTCTAAAATCACAAAAATAAAGTAAAAAAGGTTTAATAACATTTTTATTACTATTAATATTTTAATTATACCCCGAAAGTTAAGGCAAGTCGGCAACCCTGTACTCGACATCTACGTACCGCAGACGCTATTGTCTGGATTTCGTCTCCTGCTACGGCACGAAAGAGTGGTGCTGTAATTACGGTGGGCGGAAACATTGGCGAAGAGAAGGGAGATTACTATACTAAATCACATAAGTTCGACTGAAACAGAATGAGGTGTTTCCCCGCCCGTTCCACTTGCTTTCTCCCCCACCACTGCGCCAACGCGCTCGCTTTGTTTATGGCTGATCCATGTGGCTGATCGAGCTCGAGCACGCATGGAGGGTGTTACTGCTTCAAATATTTTGATAAATTTTTTTACGTAAATATTAAATATTTTTGTATTTGGACCTCCTTCAAATAAAAATGCAAATCTCCCAATTATTTCTTTTGCTGAATTATCGGCATAGTACCACTTAATAATCTGAAATCTTTGTTCAACGGTATAAACCAACATTTCAAAAAGAAAGCGCCGTAGTTTGTAGTTTGCGGTACCTCAAACAGCTTGCAAATGAACTCTGTCCAAATGCTCCGGGCCCGGCGACGGCACGTTGATGTGCCCCACTACTGCAGGAAAGTGGGCGTATACATACATATGGCATCATTGCATTTAAAACATCGGGGAATATCTTATTTTACGTTACTCTCTATCTTAAGGAAAGATCGCTTTCTCTTTTTTCCACTTGTTAATCCCAATGGTTCGATAACGATTTTCCAGACCTGTATATATATATATATATATATATATATATATATATATATATATATATATATATATATATATATATATATATCGGACAATAATGCAATAACAAAACAAGCACTATTAGTCACCCAATCAGAAATGTTTACATGCCGGTATTGGCGTTACACTGTCTCTTTTCCACACATTGCCTATACACATATTAAAATCGTTGGATTCGAATAAGAGAAATTGTAAAAGTTATCAAGTCCGCGTTGAGCCGCACTTGTTGTTGCTCTGGTGGGGTCGGACATACCTTGGATGGGTGACCGGGCACGCGGTGTTCTGCTCGGGGGTGAACAAACGGACCGAGCAGCAACCATCCAAGTTATGGAATTAATGGTGTGTGAATGGGAAGGAGTCAAGGCAGAATAAGCCTCTAAGGCCGCAGTGCACCACCTAGGGATACGATAGTCGGACCTAGGTGGAAAGACTCCGAAAGGGCGAAAAAAAAGTCCACGTTGTCGGCGCCTTTTTGCGCTGATAGTAGGACAAAGCGGCACGTATAATAAAGGTTGTTTTTTCATAAAAGCGAGGAGCGGTATTTTGTTTATGGTTTAATGTTTTTCTTATTTAATGCCAACGACTTTATGTATATTTGACTGGCTGATTCTGTATAGATTTTGTGCCTCTCCTGAAAAGTGAATAAAATGTATTATAAGTTAAATGTAAGTTACAACGTTGGCCGAGCCGACGATTCGAATGTATTTAGCCACCTTAATGTATTCTCTTTTATCTAAATAGTGACATCACTTTACAGTGGAAAATATAGCAGCAGGTTTAATTGGAATAATTACCGCAGCTTAAAGCTTACATTTAAACGCCGAAAAGGCATCAGATAGAGGGCCAAATTGGAGGACCAAATTATTCCGCCCGGCGGAATATCAAAGCAATGCAGAGTAATTACGGACGGTTGGGATTGTCGGTAAATACTAAAATTTGCATTGTTTTGTAATGATTGAATTGTTTTTTTATTGAAATATGTATTATTAAATAATCCGTTTTATGAGTGCTGTGTTGGATTTTGTGGTCTAAAATATTGTAGGATTATACAGGGTTATTTTTAAATTGGTCTTTTTTTCAACACTGTATAAAATGCAAAAAAATCAAGAAATTTTAAAAATAAAACTATGTCCGAAAATGCTTTCTTTCCAAGATACAGGGTGTTAAAGTTTTAAGAAAAAATGGCTTTTTATCATAACCCTCCTACCACCCCAGATATTTGAACAAAATTTGGCATACATTTTTTGATCATTACGTTACCTTTTTGCTGAAAAAGATTTTAAAAATCTTTTACCAGTGGCGTTCGAACAAGATTGGTATTGAATTTTTTTGAAAAAATAAATAGTACGCCACAGCTTTTTCTTTGAATCAATATTACTTTTGAAATTTTATTTATTTTGGAGTTAACTTCTTAATATTTCTTCGTACGACAAACCGTTTTTGTTAAAATAAAACCATCGCAAAATCTTTAAAATCTGATATGGTGTTTTGTATTTAAAATTTGTTTTTGTTAAATATGTATTTTGATGATTTTCTATTTCATTAAAAAGTTTTTACTCTTAGGAAGCTATTACACAGCCAAACATCTAACTTAATAAAATACCATATTAGATTTTAGCGATTTTTCCATGCATCTTTTTTTTAACCTTTGGACAATCCACTAAGGCTAAAAGCCTAAATACTAACATACCGTGGGTGTCTTAAGCCAGGTAAGAGGGAGTTTGTTGACAAGGGACTTAAATATTTGAAGATTGGGGGTAAGGAAAGACCTCCGCGGGCAGCAAGTAAAATATAATACTTTTAGCAAAATGAAAGTTTTTCCTAACGACGATTGCAAGCACACATCATCAACCAAAAGTTTCATTCTGCACGAGTGGAATTCTACACTTCGCCACAAAACTATAATTTTCGCAGAAGGCTTTTGGAGCATTTCTGGTCCACCAAAAGCACTAATGCTTCTGTAAAGCTACTAATATACCGTGGGTGTCTTAAGCCGGGTAAGACGGAGTTTGTTGACACGGGACTTAAATATTTGAAGATTGGGGGAGTGGGGGGTTAGGTTCCACATTTTAGAAACTCTAGGGATGAAAGAACGAACAAAGTGAGAAGTTCGGGGCCTGTTCAGCTGGACCGTATAGGGATGCATACGCGCGGCACCACGAGTTTCTCTGTTGGGAACCGTGAATGAAGGAATTATACTAGACAATTCTTTAGAGCAGAAGCCATGGAAGTACCAATAAGAAAGCGAAAAATCCCCCACAGCCCTACGATGGGCAAAAGAGGGTAGCCGCTCTGTAAGTAAAGGATCATTAATGACAGCTCTTCTTTAAATGGAATCAAGAATTCCAAGGGTTGTGGGGGACGCCATGCATGCTCCAGATATGAGAACAATATTCCAAGGGAGGTGGGATTTGGGACACATACAAAGTGTATAAATTAGAAGGGGACAAATACTTTTTGGCTCGAAAGAGAAATCCAAGCTTTTTGAGGCTGCCGTGGCTATAGATACAATGTGTTTATGCCACTTGAGGTTATTCTTAAATGTGACGCTCACAAGATTAAAGGTGTCCTTGCTCTGCAAAACTTGGCCGCTCATAAGTAAAGGGTAAGTATTTGATGACTCTTTTCGCGATAAGGAACATGATTGTGTTTTGGATGCGTTAAAATGGACGAGATTTTTGGCGCCCCAATCAAATTTAAATTAAGGTCCTCTGAAAGAGAGATCTGCATCGCTCTGCGTTTGCAGGTTTAGAGATGGGTTTAGAAACCTTAAAACTGAAGTGAAGGGTACTATCGTCGGCAAAACTATGAATGGAATTAGTTGTGGACGAGAGAAGGCCGTTGATGTGAAGAAGAAACAATGTTGGTGCCAGAACTGAGCCCTGAGGCACTCCAGCATGGTGAAAACTTGAAGGGTTGCCCCCAATAGAGAATTATTGCAAGTTGCCTTATTAAGCTCGGGAATTATTAATACCGGCCTTATTTAAATAGTGCTTGTACCCATAATTTAGAGTTATTGCAAATCATGTTGACAGTACCATTTAACCTAAAAAAGTGGAGAAAATTTTAGTAGATTTTCTCTATTGTATTGTGTTGTAGGGTTTTGTTTAACACAATTACAGAAATACATTTGAAAAAGCAAGGTTTTAAGTTTTTTTACTTCTAAAAACTTTTCGATTTTGTGGTCGGCAGCCGTTCGGTTAGACGAACAGTTCCGAAGTTAAAATAGGACCAAAATAAGGCACGACTTAAAACAGACATAAATAAAGCCAGGGACTATACTTATTAAAGGAGTCCTTATCCTACCATGCATCTGCGCAAGCTTAGATGTCAAAATAAAGCCGGTATTATTAGTGCCTGGCCTTATTTCACTGTGCAATAATTCTCTAATAACTGATATACGTCGATCAGATAGATAATTAGAGAGCCAAGCACACAGTTTAGTTAAAAAACCATAGGAAGGAAGTTTATTAAGGAGTACGTCATGCCAGACCTGGTCAACAGCTTTGGATATATCAAGAGCAACGATCTGGAACTCACCTAGAAACTCAAGAGACTTTATTCCAGCAGTGTGATACGGAGAAAATCATAACCGCTTTTATTTCTTTAAACAAAAACTCTTGGTCGTACGGAAAAATATCAAGAGACCAAATTAACCCCAAAGTAAATGAGTATTCTTAAAATAATATTGATTGAAATAAAAAGCAGAGCGTACTATTTTTTTCTTCAAAAAAAATATTACAAACCTTGTTGGAACACCACTGGTATTTTTTTTAACCTTTACAGAAAAAAAGGGAACGTAATGGTCACAAGAAGTGTACCAAATTTTGTGCAAATTTCTGAAGTGATAGGAAAGTTATGATAAAAAGGACCTTTAATTCTTAAAATTTTAACACCCTGTATCTCGGAAAGAAAACATTTTCGGACATAATTGTATTTATTTTTTTATTATTATTTTCTTACGTTTTATACAGTGTTAAAAGAAAAGTACCAACTTAAAAATAACCCCACACACTATAAAATAATGCTTTTTCATATAGTAGAGGAATTATGTAGCTATGAAACAGTAAAAATTTAAGTTCCAAAGATAAACCTGGCCAAAATGTTAAAACTTATTTTAAGGTAAACATATTTTTAAATTATTCTAAATATAAAAAAAAACAGTATAAGAAGTGTAAATTTATAACTTGACAAATGGTACAGCAATTAGATTTTGTAGTTAAAAAATTAAATGATCACTAAAGATAAACCTAGCCAAAATTTTAAACCTGTATACCTACCTATGTATTAAATCCAACAAGCTTTTATTCAGCTTCATTTATTTCTTGTAAAATATTAAAACAGCATCAGGTTTGTACGAATTATATATTTTATCTCCCGTAAAAAGCAAAAGTTTTTACAACGGTTTCGGGTGCATTATAAACATAAAATGTTCATAAAATAAACATAGGTGCGGATGCAAATAAAACGTATTTTTCACAAACAAAATTAATCTGGAGCAACAAGATAAAAAATGGCAATTTTTCTAACGCACAGTGGCTTAAATCTTGCAGAGTGCTGAAAACTAAAATTTTTATAAAGTACGCAAAAAATAGAATATTAAGAGTGTGGAAACTGACATACGAGTGGGAGTATTGTTGCTCGATGCGTCAGCCGCGTGCGACAAATCCACGAGTGTAAGAAAGTCATTTTCACACAATACCAACTAATGTACACTATTTTTCCTATGACCACAAATCCACAAATTATTCATCAAAAACTAAATTTTAAATTTATTTTTAATTTACCTAAAAAGTAAGAGAACAATTAAAGACTTTGCAACACCAGGGTGTTATATACTTTTCCTCACTGCACACAACATATATCACATATCCTAAGAGATATAAAAAATCTGATTACTAATTTAAAAACTACAGAATAAACCAAATTGATTAATTTTTTTTTATTTTGTACAATAAAAAATAAGAAAGGGGAGTAAACATATAACTTAACACTAGGGCCGTATTAACTGTTTGAGGCGCTCTAGGCTAGAATTCCCAGAGCGCCTATTTTGAGGGCCAGGCGCCTTACTTCACCACCCGAAATAAAATTTGATGAGCAACAAAAAGTCATTCTTTCCTTTTCGCGCCATTTCATTCCAAAGCACCATATTCACAGAGAAGTTTTTCACCAAAAATCCCCCTGGCGCCTATTTTTCATGGCGCCCTCAGGCTGTAGCCTAATTCAGCCTAATGGTTAATACGGCACTGCTTAACACCCTGTACAGTAGATCAAGCCGTAAAAAATAATTTATGGACAATGAGCAAATTCAGATATATATTTTTAATATTACCGTAGCAAAGATATTTTTTCTGTTACAATTTTCAAATACCGTTTAAGAAAAAAATAACTTTCTGAAAAAATAATTAAGAGGGTAATATATTCAATTTTTATTTTTGATTTAAATTTCTTGTTTTATCTTATTATTCATATATAAATGCACATATTCTTTACCTTAAACTGAATTATTTGTTTCATCTGTCTTTTATATACCATTTTGGGTCAGTATAAGGTAGAGAATATGTGCATTTTCATATAAATAATAAGATTGTACAAGAAATTTAAAATAAATAAAAACTTTAATATATCCTCTTTTAAAAAGACACTCCTCAATAATTTACTTTTTAGCAATATCTTAACAAATAGTTTTGAAAAGAAACTTACAACTCATACATATGTTTTTTTAACGTGTTTTTTTCAAAAACTAAGAACAACTTTTTTAAACGAACAAAACGAAAACAATTTTTTTACAATGATGTAACACGTGTAACTTGTAGTAACACCACATTTTTGTATATATTTTTTTTTATTTCGTTACAGGCTATCCGTGGTTTATTTTTTTAAAACCCCTTATACGGTTTTAGCCAAAGTATAGAAAAACCGGTTTTGTCCACTTATTGCAAGTTCTAACCCACTGCACGAAGTAAAATATAATACTTTCAGCAAAATGAAAGTTTTTCCTAACGACGATTGCAAGCACACGTCATTAACCAAAAGTTTCATTCGGCATGAGTGGAATTCCACACTTCGCCATAAAACTATAATTTTCGCAGAAGGCTTTTGGAGCATTTTTAGTCCACCAAATGCACTAATGCTTCTGTAAAGCTAAAAAGAAAGCCCAACAAAAATAACAAAACGAAAGTTGGTCAACTCAGCGGCGTGACGTTAAAGTTAAATTTTACTATTAATGTTCTAAAGTCTATCCAAGTTACAAATGCGGACATAGACGCTGGGAGGGTGCAAGGGGTGCGGTTGCACCCCTGGCTTTTGAATAGTGAAAGAAAATGCATAAAAAAGTACGTTTTGTTGGGTAAAAATCTAGTTTTCTTTGGTTTTCAAATTTGCTTCCCCTGGAATTTGTATCTGCGGGGCGCGGTATATTAATATAAGAGAATTTGTATAATAAAGTACTTTTTAATGGTAAAGACTTTTACTTTTTAACTTTTTTTTTTGGTCTTCAATTTTTTTATTTTTTTGAACCCCCTGAAACTCATATTGCCGACGCCCATGAATGCGGTTACAGGGAAATAAACAAACCATCGCTTCGGTTTAAAGGTAAAACTCCCTAGGTGACATTTTATGGCTCAGGGAATAACAATAATTTTATACAAAATTTTTGATGGAAAAGAAAAAAATAAACCCTTATTTTTATATACACAATCAATACAAAATATACATCAAATGAAGTTGTTCATAGGAAATGTTAGGAAAAGAAACAGTCTAACGTGAATACCCGCATGTACACATTTCGCATTGAATGACGATTAGTCAATCATTAATCAATTACTTTTGGAGATATGGCCATCCAAATCAGGTATTTAGGTAATTTTCAACGTACCGCCATTTTGTGGTAGGTAAAGGTATTTACTTTATATTCTGGGGTTATAAAGTACTCGTCAGGAGATTTAAAAATGATGTGCAACAAGTCACCCATTTCTATTTTTTTTTCAAAATTGCGGCCAACTCTTAGTTTGACATTTATATCTGGCATTTCTTGCCTAAAATTTGGTTTATGTTGTCTTGGTAAAGGCCTCGAATTTTTATGAAAAAATAACTAACAGGGCAAAAGTTAGGACTTGCTGACTTCAGACAAGCACTGTATATCCCAAATAACACTTATATGGTTTAAAAGCTCTCTGATTTAGGAAGAGGGAAATTTTCTTTTTGGGAAACTTTAGCCCCCTCCCCTAGTTTGGATAAAAAGAATATAAAATAGTCATAAGCGTATATAAGGGGAGTTTTGGGGTTTGACCCCCTCCCCTTAGCATAGCGAGGAAGGAAAATATATGGGGAGAAGTCCTTTCTTAGTTATCTTTTTTTGTAGACGCTAATTTGGGCCCCCCTTAGTATAGAGGAAGAAAAAGTGAACATGTGGAGGTAGCAAAATCAGTAAAATGATGTGTTTTTGAAAGCGAGCTTTTTTTGGTTGTCAAAACCGTCCCCATAAAAACCTATATCACCCCATAACAAAAGTTAGCAAAAAATATTAGCCTAATGATTATCGAAAAACAAGACCCGAAATAAAGAGAGTCTTATTTAAAATGGTAAAAAAGTTTTATGACGTTCCACAGAGAAAAATATAGTTCCATTATAAAAGTCACATAAAAAACGTTATCGCTTTTCTAGCGCTGAAATAAAAATGCGAATTCGAACAAAAATGCACTTCTTGCTACTTAATTTCGTTTAGAAATAGACCATTAGTATTCAAGCGGCAAGGTTCATTATTTTTACTAGTCTAGTCTACGGGGGTGGCCTTAGATCTTCTTGTAGTCTAAGAGCTGGTAAGAATTTTGAGCAGCAAAATCATCCGCAATGCTTCTTTAATGTTATTTAAATATAGAAACGCAGACCTGGCTAAGGAGTGGAGGGGCATAAGCAACAATTAACAAAAAATCCTTGCTCTTAAAAACTTGCATTTAAGACACTTACTTAGCGAGATTTTGTATAGAAATCGGGCACAGTTTCGAGTAAAAGTGTGCATTGGGTCCTGAAAATTTCCAAATTTTCCGATCCAAGCCCTACGCAGAGGTAAAAAGTAGGTAGTACTTTTTTACTACATTATTATTATTTATCTGAGAGTAGCTAGTGACCCAGTTTTGAACTGCTAAGGTTGTATGGTAGGTATAGGGCAAGGAAAATAAACTTTTTGATAAGGGGCGCTCTATCCCATTTAAGCCTATGTTCGCTAAATTTTGTGACGTAATCTTTTCCTGTAATTCTTTGTTTACAATCGTACTGGAGGGTTTTTTCCGATGTTTTTTTGTTTTTTTTTTTTTTGCTATAGTCATTGTACTTTTATACATGTTTAGTTTTTACTCTTTATAGTTAAAATAAGTAGTTATTAGTACTGTAGTTACAGAGAATTTTCAAAAATGTAAACAGGGGTCACTGACCTTTGGATATTTTTTTACAGAAAATTTACGTTTAAATCGTTCTACATTTTCTTAAATGTTTTTTAGTGTTTATCAGTAGTAGTTTATTTTGTCAGATAAAAAATATTATGGCAAAAAGGTGACGTGACAAACATAACCTATATTTTCGGACAAATGTAAAAAATCGAGCGCTCCTTATTAAAAAATTATCTTCCTTGGGTATAGGGGTCTTTAATTCTAGAAGAAGCTTGGTTTCTTATTGCAAATTTTCTTATTGCCAAACTGGCAATAAGAAAAATTGGTTTCTTCTAGAATTAACGAACCATATACTTACGATAAATTATCAGTTATGGTGGTAACCAAAAGATTGTAAAACTGGACCCAGATGTAACTGATTTTTTTAATTTTAAGAATCTAGGAACAACTTAAATAAATATTGGAATTTTTAACAGATAAAAGCTATTTAAAGACCATATTTTATTAGGTAGTGGTTTCGATTTAAATTATTGAAGTTCTTTATACTGAAAGTCAATTTCTGTGGCACTGCTGGTAAAACCGGAAGTTATATTTTTACGGTGATAAAATACAAGGTTTAAAATATGTGTAAAAAATCGCATTAGCCCTTTTCTACAATCTTTTTTTTAATCAATAAAAATGGCGGTCAACATGACATTTTCGAACGCCATTAACTCAAAAATTTATTAAGATAGGTATAACACGTGGTACATGTACTTTTGGAATTGCCTGTAAAACTGATTTCTAAAAAATATATAGGGTGTTCCCATTTAAAAGCAAGGTTGAGAGGACTTCTAGTCAAACCGGATGTGCCACATAAAATCTAAAGCAACAGAAATCTGCATCATATCCAAACATACATCTGACCAAAATTTTAAAATCGTGTAAAACTTTTAAAGAAAATGACAGGCTTGCTAGTATTCTCGTGGGCACCCGGTATAACATTTATACGCGTGTACCTACCTTTAACTTCTTAATAAATAAGTTTAGGAAAATTATTAATGATCCCTTGTATGTGTTTATATACGCTTATACAAGAACTAAAGTTTTAAGTTTCATTATACATCAAATTTTCTGCCGAGGCATGTTTTTACGCGGAAAACATCAATGTTTATCAGAAAATTAGGTTATTACGTGTTTCAAGGAAAGTAGCTTGTCGGCTTTTTATGGCATTATGTTTGAACAAGATAGATAAAGTTAAAGAAAGTTTAAAAGGTTTTAAAAAGTGGAATTAAAAAAATATATTCACTTTGTCTTTGAAATAATACACGTTTGTTATAAAAACGAGGGTGAAAATATTCTTTTTCCTTCCTTTCAAAAACTATAAACCACAAATAATCCACTGGCGAAGAGAATTTTATTTTCTGGGGGAGGCCTTCAGGTAACTAAACAGCCCAAATATGGTGTTAATATCTGGTTGACTTATTAGTTATCTGACAAAAGTTTCTGTTTTGTGTCTGTTATGTCAGAAAAAAGGACTTCAGGCAAGCAATTGTAGAGTCATGAGGGAGGGGGTAATTACCCCTTTACCCCCTTATCTACGCCCGTGAAATAATCTCTAGCACAATCATGTCAGTGACTACCATACCTATTCCCCTCATTGACATAAGGGTCAATAAACTTTTTTGTCCATTTTTAAAATTTTCATATTTTTATCAACTTTATTTCTGTAATATTTATTTATTTTAAATAATATGTAATTACTTCCTGAATTGTAATTATCAATAAGCAGAGCACTTTAAACAGTTTTAACGATAACACCAGAAAAACCCACTTTAGGGTGTGTACAGTTTTGTGCATAAAGAAGTCGTACAGCAATAATTATATGTTATACATCATAGGCAGGTTTTCACCATAGGTACAAACCTTGTACGAGTTTTTATGCACACAAGTGTAGGTCTCATGTACTCATAATTCGAATCCACAACATCAGGATCAAAAACAGGGTCACTAACAACAGAGCTCACTAACTTGTCACTCAATGAATTAGGCCATATTACCATTTTCCAAGGACAATCAAATTGTCCTACGGACAATTCAGTTAAGCTGTTTTTACAGTTTAAAAGATTTCTTGCATAAAAGTTTTCTTGCTGCAATTTTTCGATCTGCACACGCGCACTTTGCAGAAATTTTTAAAAAGAGAAAATGCGCGTGCGCATATCGAAAAATTGCAGAAAGAAAAAGTTGCATGCAAGAAAACTTTAAAACAGCTTTATACAAGTAACTGATTTTTCAAGAGACAGGTGGTCCGATGGACATTTTTAAGCTTTAAAACTATCCGATAGAACATAGTATAGTTTTTTAAGCTTACACTAAGTTTTGGATTAAATACTATCCAAAATACCATAATTTTTAAAAAATATTAATATCTTACCTTATTTATTTAAATAAGTGGTTTTCCAAGAGACTACGGTTGTCCGACGGACATTTTTGAATTTTTATACAGTGAACTGTCTAATAGAATATATTTTATTTTTGGCATTTTTTGAGCTCCTGCCTGGCGTGTCACGGACGTGTTTTCATATAACACTGACGCGCTAAAGTCCCGCTGCTGTCACGTCGCGCTCGCTGTTTACCAGAAGCTTAAAATCGCGTCCTCACTCGCTACTCAACACTGGTATTAACATGGTTATCTAATATGTTTTTAAAATGTTTATAAAAAAACCAACAAGTTATTATTATTTCATTGTATCTTCAACAAGTTATAGAAATATGTATCAGCTACAAGTTTTGAAACATGTTGTTAAGTAAGGACACGTCAAGCCGCATCTTCCCTGGCTACTTAACACCGTTATCAACAATGTTATCTAACATGTTTTTAAAATTTTATAAACAAGTTATTTTTTTTTTCAACAAATTATTTGTTACCGCAACAATGTTGAGGCAACTTGTTGCCACTGGTCTACATTAAAGTTTTGACAACAAGTTATAGAAATATAATGTATTAGCAACAAGTTTTTGTTACATGTCACTAAGTGAGGCTTAAGGTTTGCATTTAAAAGACTAATATTACCGGCACACACAAAAAAGTTTTCTGTGCACTGGACGCGACCTATCTAGGGGCATGTTTTTAACCCGCTGAATTCGAATTTGAAGTCTATGCCGTAGACCCTCAAATTTCAAATAAATTAAAAAAAACATTATAAATGGGTGAAAATTCCACACCACTGTGTTTTGACCAATCAAATGTGTAGTTTTGGTTGCATTACCATGACAACACAAGAATTTATCGAATTTTTTTCCTGTCTGGTACCCTGGAGCGAATTATAATGGAAATTTTTGGAAATAATTATTGAATTTGTTTTAACGTCATGTCTATCATTCACATGCATAATTAAAGAAAATGTTATTTTGTACCAGTTGTAGTATTTCAGACATAACATAATATAAAATAATTCTCCGTTGCCTGCGGCTCGGGATAATTTTCAAAATATTCGTGGCCTTGAAAAAATTTCCGGAAATAAATTTAGCAATAGTGGTATTACAAGTGAAAATTTTCGATATTTCTTACGGATTTTTGCAATTTACTTCAAATTGGAAGGTATACGGCCTAAAATAATTCAAAATTCGGATTCAGCGGGTCAAAAAACAGGCAGATACAAAAGAAATGCAAGGTACTAAAAAATTACATTGTTAATTGCTTAATCAGAAAAATTATTAAAACGTCATAAAAAGTCAGTGGCGTACTTTTTTTTCACAATAATATTGGCTGTGGTACCCACTGAGATGCCACTGGATACAATAATAATAATCTAGGTTAAGCTTAACAAGCGTCTTATTAAATAAAATAAGTGTCCCAATTTTTATTCAAATCGGTTAAAGGGTTCCTAAGATACTGACTTTTTTGAAAACTTTAACGCCCTGTATCTAAGAATGAAAGCAAGATCCCGTCATATGTTTATGGAAAGTTTTTTTTATAAAAAGAGATAAGAAAGCACCCCCTTAAGTTTCGTACCGTAGTTAGAAAACACCCTGTATATGGGCCGGTGCACCGGTGCACAAAAAAAAATTTTTGTACAGCGGACGCGACCTATCCACAGGCATGTTTTTGGCATGCGGAATCCGAATTTTAAATCAGTTTAGGCCGTACACCCTCAAATTTTAAATAAATTGCAAAAAACTGTAAGAATAGAGAAGATTTTAAAATGTTTTAAGTTTTTTGCAATTTACTCGAAATTGGAGGGTGTACGGCCTAAACTGACTTGAAATTTGGATTCAGGCCAGTGTTACCACACCTAGTACATTTGTACTAGATCTAGTACTTTTCACTAGAATCTAGTGGTCTAGTACGTACTGATCAAAATTTAGAACGTTTTTTTAAATTATGTTTCTATTTTTACAATATTACACACATACATACAGTGTGTCCCAGGATAGGTGTTACAAGAGGACAAATGGACCAAAAGTTTCTTAATTTTAAAACGAATTTTTGGGAAAAGTGGTCGCATAGTCCAAAACTAATAAATACAAAATTTTACTTCAATTGCTATTATACAGGGCAAGTTATAACTAATAATATGAAAAATGTCCAGGATTTCACTACTTTTATTTTTTAAATAAAACAAAATTGTATAAGTAAATGTTGTGAAGAATAAAATTTTATGTCAAAATTTCTAGTTAAGCATGAGAGTTAAAAAAATAAAATTGTCAATTTTTTACATTACGCGTTGCAACGTAAATAATTGGCAAGAGGGAGCAAGATTTAAAAGAAAATATATTAATTTTCAATATTTTTTTAAAATTCGCTGCCTTAAGCTAAGTATTAAAAACTGTTAATGCATAATGTAAAAAATTGACAAAAATGATTTTTTAACTTTTAAATTTTGACATAAAATTTAATTCTTTACAACATTTACTTGCCCTGTATATTATCAATCGGAGTAAACATTGTACTTATTAGTATTGGATCATGCGACCAGTTTTCCCTAAAGGACGTTTTAAAATTCCAAAATTTTTTGTCCATTTGTCCTCTTGTAACACATCCTGGGACACACATATTATAAGAATATACTGCGTGCAACTCGTCGATTGATAATACAACAAATGGGTAAATAGAGATGTCGCATAAGTCTATCCTTTATTTCCAATTTTAGAGTCAGAATATAACAATATTATTATTAAATGGGTTTAATTGGCTGATATTGAAGAGAAAGGGGATTTGCGAAACCTAGAATTTAAAGAATTTTGGGAGAAAATAATTAATTTATTGGGAACCTGACAAAGAATTGTTAAATTCATCATTAATATTGTCAGATGATTCGAATGATGAGTTGCTTGACGTGAATATTAATGAGTTGTTATTATAATTTTTATGTTTTATTTTACTCTCCCCCCCCGTTTAAACTATTTTTTAGCTTTAGCTTATTTGTCAAATCTAGTACATTCTAGTACTTTTTTTTCTGAAATCTAGTACTTTTATAAAAATCATTGTGGCAACCCTGATTCAGGCAGTGGGTCGAAAAACATACCTGTAGATAGCACTCTTTCCGCGATCTTCGAGTAGTGCGGTTCATGTTTACGTAGAGGTCTGCATAGACCTTCCGGGTAGGCGATTGAATTGAAGGCATCGTACGAGCGTGCGTACCCTTGGGGATCGAGAAAAGATTCACGCTAAATTGGGGCTTCTTTCTTCTGGGGCTAAGCGCTGTAAGTGAAGATTCCTAAAGCCTGAAGTTTTTGCGTTTTGGTGTTGAACACATGGTGTCCTCGTATGGTCGAGGAGGTGCGCACGCCTGCGGAAATACGTCAGTGATGAAAGTGAAGGTTATGCACGACACCACTAGCAGCCACTGGCTAGATAGTCGCAATTTATGCCCTTCAGAAATTTAAAAATAACTAGCATAAGAATTAAAAAGTGAAAAGATCGGGAGTCACCAGGGGCACAGGCCCGACTTACTGGAGACTCCTACCCAGAATACAACCCCCTCTCAACAGAGTTAGAGAGAGTTATACTTGTAGATAGGTCGGGTCCGATGCATAGAAAGCTTTTTTTTTTGTGTGCCGGTGTAATAAACAACCAAAGTATTTTATGTAAAAATCAGCAAAACAAGAATTATAGTCGAGTTTTCGTGGAAAGCCATTCAAATAGCATCGATTGCAACAGTTCATTAAAGTTCTACAAAGGAACGTTGTTACAGTGTTTAATGAACTGGATCAGTTCTAAATATACTCATAGTTCACAAAACTTCTTGAAAATAATATGAATTCAGTTAGGTGTTAACTACAATACGACGCAAGCTATATTTGGAGAGCATTTCAATTTTTGTCAAAGGAAAATCCAGATTTTATTTTTAGCTACGTCTGGCAATAAGTAGGTATATTTGAATGTCAAGGGTAACTATTAGGATTTCTATTGTGTCTCCACTGCAACAAATAAAATAGAAATAATAATAAACGTTTTTAGAAACAATCCTTTATGCATTGAAAAATATACAGGGTGTTTATTTAAAAAGTTACCTCTCACTTCTCGTCTAGAGACAGATTTGAAAAAATCGCCGAAACACGTCAACGTATTTATTGAGGGGGACGTTTTTCTTAATGTGGAATTTTCCTAAAGCTCTTTTGAACATCTTTCTAATGGTGATACTAGTGATCATATACAGGGTAGGATAAAAAGTGTATATTTGGAAGCAGTCTAAATATTATGTTACCAATAAACAAAAACGGTAAAAGAGCTTTAAGAAAATACCCCATTAAGTACTCTATTAGTTTCGGAAAAATGGCCATCACAATCAGATATTTGGGTAATTTTTAAAGTACCGCCATTTTGTAGTAGGTGAAGATATTGACTTTATATTCTAGGGTTATAAAGTACTCGTCAAGACCTTCAAAATGATGTATCACTCGACGCCCCTTCCCATTTAAGAATTTTGGGGTGGGGGCCCTGGTGGGTAGGGGTTGAAGGGTCCAATTTTTGTAAAAACGTTTTCCCCCAATAAATCTCTTGACGTGTTTCGACGATTTTCTCAAATCTGTCTCTTTTCGCAGAATCTTTTAAATGAACACCCTGTATATGTCGCAGTCAAATGGTAATTTTAGGAAAATGGCTTCTGTCTAGGCAAATGCTATTTTCCTAGTTAAATGGCTTTTCAATAGAAATTATTTTTATGAAGTCATTTGCCCAGGCGGAAAGCACTTGCCTAGACCGAAGCCATTTTCTCAAAATACCATTTAACTGCGACATATACACTGCGTCCATAAAAGCTTGCAAACATTTGACTGAATATCAGAAATTAAGCTAAATTTATAGATTGACGTTTTCGTTACCGATCGCCGTTTGACTATTCCGTTTCAGATATGGTATATGGAAATGGCAAACAGAAAATATAAATTGACAAATAAAAAGTTGTTCTTTCATCTTCTAACTGAAAAAGTCAAATCGCAAACGGAAACAAAAACGACAATCTATAAATCCAGCTTTAATTCAAAAAAAAACGATCAGACACGTTAAGCTTTTTGTTAAATTGTGCATTTTTTATAAACCATTTAAATAATACATTAGGGTACCCCGCAAAAGTTTAACCATATAAAACTTTGGCTTTTTAATTTGTAACACCCATTCACAATTGTCTTTTTGTATTTCTCAAAAAATAAATAGATTTCTACATGTATAATAATTTACCTTTATCTATTTTTATCAAGTTAATTATAATTCTGAGTAATATCAAAGAATATACTAGCTAAAGTTATTTTGTGGTAACATTATCGAGTTATACATTTTCTTGACGATAGTGAGCGAATTTTCATTGTAATAATGATTGAATACGGTAAATATTTTAAATACCACATCAAGAATTTTCTTAAGTATTCAAAAATGCAATAATATAAAGTAAGTCCCAAAATGTGTGTAAAAAGAGAACAAAATGGACCGAAAATTTTTGAATTTTGAATTGGTATTTTGAGAAAACTGGCTGCATGGTCTAAAAGTGATAAATACAAAAGTTTACCCCGATTGGTAATATACAGGAAAAGTTATAACTAAAATTATCAAAAATAACTAAGAGTAAGGTACTTAATATTTTTTTAAATTAAAATTAAATTTAAAAGACATTTTCTTTATATTCTTTTTCTTATATATTAGCAAAAATACTAACTACAGTACTTTTAAGAAAATATTACAGTTTTGGCCAAACCTTGTAGAAGTTAGATTTTGGACTGTGTTTAACTATTAAAATTGAAAACCTTTTTTCATAATATGATATTTCCATATAACGTCAACTTACACACTTCATAGGGTGTCTATTTAAAAACTAAATTTGTATGTTTATCATTATACTTTTGCGGATCACCCTATCTTCAGATTTAGATAGCCATATTTATAAAACTATTAAAGATGTATTTAATAAATGACATTTTTCTAAAGCTCTATAATAAAATATACAGGAGACCCATAAAAAATATATTTTCTGTGTTATCTTGTATACCTTAAAAAATAATTGATTTCTAAATCACACTAAAAATAAAGTCAAAAAATTTTTGTGTTTATACTAGACAGTATGTCCCCGGATTGACTTTACAATACGACAAATGGACCAAACATTTAAATGTTCAAAAAAGTTGTGTATAGCAACTGCTTTTGCTTCTTAAAAACAAGATTCACGTTGAGAAATTTGTTTTGTTTTGTACAGGGGCTCAAAAAACAACAAAAATGGACCAAGACAAAACTACCTTATTTTTTTATTTTAGCAAAATGTCAAATAAAAAGTTTTTAGAATAAAATAAGGATCCTATATCTAAAACTTCACATAAAATAAACAAAAAAAAAAAAATGTTTGTATAATATTATTTTAATCATGTTTTATACCTTTTTTACGTAATTTACCTAATTCTACATTTTGGATTTAAATATATTTGACAAACCTTGACATTAATTATTGTGTTTTATTAAAACAACGTTAATTAGGTATAAAACGTAAAAAGAAAGGAATTTACAAAAAAAATATAACCCTAAAAACAAAATTTTGCTTATTTTATGTAAAATTTTAGATATGGAATTCTCATTTAATTCTGAAAACCTTTTTTATTTAACATTTTGCTAAATTATTAAAAATAAAGGTAGTTTTGTCTTGGTTCATTTTCAGACTTCAGACAAAACAAATTTCTCAACGTAAATCTTGTTTATTTAAAAAAGGGATTTATCTAAATTTATAGCTTGACCATTTAAAGCATTTTTTTCAACAAAAATATGCATTTTTATCAAATTTATTCCATGTAAGTTCACACCGTAAAAGATATTGCCATAATTAACTAATCCTTATCGTTTACACGTAAACCAGTTTTAATCTACACGTTACAAATTGCAAGGATCCTCACACAACACACAACATTCAGAAATTTTTATTGCAACAATTATTATCACGGACTGCATTGCCGATGCTAATTTTGACCCAATTGCCACCGTCGACACCGTGTATGAGATTCTAACTGTCCCTAAGCACGAAAAAAATTAATTAAGTTTTCGGTAGCGTTGCAAAGTGCAATTGTAAATAAACTGTGTAACGAGGTTGTACTCGTTTATTTTGTGTAGAATGAAAAGAAAATAGTTCTACAAAATGTAAAAGGAAAAAAATCCTCTTTGCTTGTGATTTCCTTGCACTGCAAGGTTGCATCGGTCGAACACTGTCCGATCTAGAGGTACAGATTTTCTCACCAGACAAAGGTTTTTCTATTAGAGCTAATTGCGATCACCAACCGCAGACCGATTTCGAACTATTTTGATTTTCGTCAGTACGATGTAGGCGATGATAAATAATTACAAAAAATTCGTTAAGAAGCGAATATTTCAAATAAACGTAGTAGTTTATTAAAAGAAGAATTTCGGATTTCCATTGTCTTTAATATGGAAGCAAGGGTTGCGTTTGGTGGGGGTGGTGTTACTGTATGGGGTGGTATCATGAGTAATGGAAGAACGGAAATGGTTATTTTGATAGGTGAGACTATGAATGCGAATAGGTACAGGGATTTCTGTGTGAAAGAACCTGTCAAGTTAAAGGAAAATTAGAGATTTTGAGCTATGAAAAAAAAACTATTTTTTTCCAAAACTTTAACACCCTGTATCTCGAGAACGAAGCTTCAAAACATACATGTTTATATAGACTGTTTTTTATTGTTTTATGTTCTATCGTCTATTAAAATTTTTCCAATTAAAATCTAAAACACCCTGTATAATGAAAGAGTCAGTTTTGTTTTATTACCCTGTACGAAAAAAAATCATTAAGTAGTAATTAATTTAAAATTTCCAGATTACATCAAAAAATCCACAAAAGACACATTTTAGGACAATGAATCTGCCTGGTAGCGTATCTGTGGCCAAAAGGCACCAATCGAAAAAGTAAAAAACCGTCCAGAGGTATTGACCGAAGCTGCATATTGACCAAATTTCAAACCAAACAACAACGTACAGCCCAATTGTTATAGCTTAAAACGAACAATAGCCATATTTTGTGCAATTTTATCTTTACTTTTTGTTTGACCCTGTATTTTATAGAAATGGTCATGCACCAATAAAGTGGTTAGGTAATAAAAAACAACTAGAAAATAAGCTTTCAGAATGTGAAAACCTGGTCGAAATCGGTAAAGCCGTTTTTAAGTTACAGCGTTTTAAAGATATTGGTAGCAAAATTTTGACACATTTTTTGTTTAGTAGTGTCTCTGGGGCTAAAGGGCTGTAATCAAAAACTGGCAAAAACGTCTGGAGATATTGATGTTACTTTACTAATGGCCTATAATTAAATGCGAATTTAATTTTTAATAAAATTCATTGACCACCATGTATACCATGAACATTTGATTAGTTTTCAAAAATCATTTTGCGCCATGTCATCTAGACGAAATGGGCATTAACATACCGAAATCCGCAGCTTAAAATATTTTTTATTTCCAAAGTTACTACAAGTTAAATATAGTGCTAAAAATTGCTTGTCCCGATTTTTTTGGCGAGCACTTTATTTTCTTAAAATTACCTAAGGATTAACAATATTAAAAATAATCCTCTTTTTAAAGACCCTGTATAGGTTAGACCTAACCATACAGAAAGTAATATTTTTAAATCCATATATCTAAAAAACGGCTTTCTAAATCAACTTTTTTACTACGTATACTTTTTTTTAAGAAAAATATATTAAGAAATAGAAATTTTTATCTAAAAGTTAAATACATAGTGGCTTGAAAAGGTATATAATATTTAATTTGTTTGCAAGATATTACAGGTGGGTCCTTTTAACCCTAACAATGAAACCGTAAGCAGATTCTAATTTATCGCTTTAAGAGCCAGTGGCGTTGGTGATGGCCAATTTGGTGGGCACACCCGCACCATTGTGAAATATACTAACATTTTTTTTTTTAATTGATGGTTATTACAGTCCATTAAATTACTTTAACCCATTATTTGTTTTACCATTTAACATATTATTACGAAAAATGGATTATTTTTTCTAATAAGAAGCCTAAATAAAATTTTAAACATTGGCTTTTACCTATAGTGCGGGTGTGCCCATCAAATTGGCCATCATCAGCCGCCACTGTTAAAAGCCTCTTACAGTAAAATACTGTAATAACGGACACATTATTTATATTTTTTATATGAAAGACTAAAACCAGAATAAATTTTTAACACTTCGTATCTCCGAAATCATCCACTTTTTTTAAGCCTTAGGAATTTGTGGTAGCACTTTTCCGAACTCTTTAAAAACACTTTAGTACTTTGTATGAAATATTAAGGTGACTTGTTTTTGGCTTATTTTATTTAAGACTTTTTCTACGTTTTTTTTCAAAATATATAGAGTGGTTTAGTTTTTAATTTTCACTTGTAATACCACTAGTGTTTAATTTATTTCGGGATTTTTAAGGCCACGAACATTTAAAAAATTATCCCGAGCCGCAGGCGGGGAAGAATTTTCTTAAAATATTCGTGGCCAAGAAAAGTATTCTTGGAATAATTTAAGCACGTGTGGTATTCGGTAAGAAAATGTAACACCAAATTGGTTTAAAATAATATTTGCTTAAATTTTAGGTTTGTGCTTTTGACACGATCTTTAAAATTGTACCATAAAATAGATGTTTTCCATAATACCAATTGTAGTTGCAAATATATACAATTTTAGAGTTTATCATTGTTTATTCTTTAATATTATATTAAATTTATATTACTACACTTGATACAAAAAGAACATTTTGATTTTTTTAGACTTATACCTAGCTTTCATTTGCTCTTCAATATCTTCTTCTATTCCAGTCCTAAGATATTATTTTATTGTAGTTGTAAACAAATGTCATTTAGGGATTTAAAACCGTACATTCTTTTAGATTATAGTCCCATATAACATTTTTTGCCGGCAAGGCATTGGCAAAAAGGTATATAAAATTAAATACTATAATTTTGGAGAAACCATAAAAGATACAATAAAAATACTAAAAAAAATACATTTTACTGAACAACTTCTGCATTTAACTTTTTCTTGTATCTCTTATGGTTTCTCCAAAATTATAGTATTTAATTTTATATGGGACACCCTGTACATAAACACACATTATGCATGTGCATCATTTATGCACATTTTAGTTCCCTGGACGGTAAAAAATGCATATTATTGTCATTAGGAAAAAAATAATGTAATGCCATCATCTAAAAGGCATTTTTTCAGCATATCTTATTAATGATGGATGCCATCATCCTAAACGCATTTTTTCATCATAACTTATTAATGATGGATGCCATCACATTTTCTGCAACACGTGGCCCAATAACGGCCAATTGCCCATTTTGATGTCTTTGTGATACCTTTTTGCCAATGCCGTGCCGGCAAAAAATGTTATATGGGGTACGACTAAGAGACAACTGGTAGAAAGTAACATTTTCTTTATTTATGTATATGAATGACAGGTATGACGTTAAAACAAATTCTATAATTATGTCAGAAAATTTCTACTATGATTCACTCCAGGGTACCTCAGCAGAAAAAAAAACCGAAAATCCCTTGGATTGTCATAGTAACGCATTTGATTGGTCAAACAATAGTGGTGTGGGGTTTTATTAAAATTTTTATTTTTTGTCCGTCTTTTTAGTTTTCGGATTTTTAATTACCTATTCTTAGCCACCAATGCATTTAGTTTATTAGATGCTTTTAGTAACAACGGCCTTGTTTGTCCATTGTTAAAATTATACAAGCACTACGAGATAATGGGATTATTTAAAAGCCCAGAGTCCGGCAGTACATACATTTTCAAACGGAAACTTTTCGGTAAAAATTGGACTTCACTATAAATGCAAAGTGCACTTTAAATAACCCTGTTCTTGGCTGGGGATTTATAATAGCGGATTCCTTTTACAATTAAAAATACTACTTTTTACCCCTTTCCTAATGGTTTTTATCTTTTATAATTACTTTGTTTATTTTAAAAGCTCTATCCGGATATAAAATTTAGTGGCTTAATTGCTTAAATCCCAAATCTTACCCATGCGCAGTGAGTTTTAAAAGTGTATATGGGTGCATGTCAAAAATTTTTGAAGAGCAAAAAAAAGTCTTTAAACATTTTATTGTTATTTACTTTATTTCTTCTTGCCCGATATCCAGTTCTTAACATTTTTGCAGAACAACAATTACAAAACAACATTTCCCCTCTTTGGGTGCATTGGCCCCCGTGCACCCACGTATTCACCGCTACTGATCTCACCTATTTATATATAATTTTTATTTATTCTTGGCTCTGGTTAGCGGTGGTGCAATTTACCAGCTCTCCCTTTCTGGACTATGCTTTCCAGGTCTTGGTCGGTGGAAAATCTGGATAATCAAGCTCGTAGCTCCGAGAAATTCAAAAACATGCAAAATAATAATTTATGCGATACATAAATTGACAGCTGTCAAACCAAGAACTGCTACTGGTATTACGTATAACCGTCACTGTCAAAACTGTTTATTTCAAAAATAATTTATTTCGCACAGGCGCACGACAAATTTCATTACCTGACATTTCTAAAAATATATAAAATAATGTAAAATAAAAAAGTTATATCAAATTTTATGTTAAGTGACTTTATTATAAGTTTTTTTATGTAAAAAGTTAATTTCAGTTTCAACATATTAAAAGTTTGAAAATAAAATAGTGATTCCTAATCAAACAATTTTACCAGCTGATCTCTAGCACCTTAAAAGTCAATATTTTCATTTTAAGTAACAATGCTTCATAGGGAATAAATCAGGTAACCTAGGAGGCCATGATAAAAAAAGTCAATATGAGCACTTTCCTTTGTCAATTTGGTTATACATATGTCGGTTTCTCCATCTCCTGATTAAACTTTCCTTTGCTTTTTTTATGGAGTAACAAAAATTGTTTATATTTAACTCTAGTTTAAAGTCAGAAAAGATGTTTAAATCAAGGCCTATTTGTTAGAAAACAAAAGTTCATTAATTTAGGAGGTGGCAGTTCGCTGTTAAGTATTTGAGGAAACCCTTCAACAAAATGTCTGTAACAAAAATTAAGATAATTAATAAGTATGCCTCCTTTTAAAGAGGTCTGAAATATTGTTTATAGTAAACAAAATGTAAAAAGAAAACATTTAAAATAGTCTATTTTTAGTCGCTTGTAGCTTTGTAAGCAATAAATTAAAAGCATTTTTAAAAGTTAGTAGAATTAGCAAAACATTACAAAATATGCAAAAAACAAAAAGTCATGGAAGTATGTTTTTTGTTTCATTTTTGGCCCCTGAACCATGAACAAGAAGTATGGTTTATAAACTCGTCGTCTGCCAACTTTTCTTGGATCTTGCCAACCAATTAACATATTAAATTTTTGGAATAACGAACCATCTTTTGGACTACTTTTAAACCTTGCTTTAAGCATTTTTTAATGAAAACTTTGTAGTCAATTTGTTTATAAACAAAATATCTCAACTTTAAACGATTGCCTTGATGCCTAAAATATCTCATTTGTATTTACAAAGAAAAAAGTGTTTAACTCCCTCTATCCAATTTTTAAAACTTTAATTTTTTTTTCAAACAATACTAGATTGCAAAATAATTGTGCAAAAACTATCTAACCAAATCTTAAAACCAACTACGTTTCATTTCTTTTTTTTTGTTTGCTACTATCTTGCAACAAGCGAAATGCATTTGCGATGTCTGGCTAATCATATCTTACAGAAAATTTAGTTATTAAGCTTTTCTTTTGATACAGTTTTCCCTACGACTAATATGTGTAAAGATATAATCAAACAAAGTAAAACGAAACACATTTTTTTATTGTTTGCAATTTTTTTAAAAAGTATTTAGTATCTTTTAAAAAAAATATAGTTATTCGATTCTTGTTACAAACAATACGCATTATGACAGTTTGTAAAAAACGTTATACAGGGTGTAACTAAATAAGTGTAAAACATTTAAGGAGGTGATTCCTCATTGAAAAATATGAAAAAAGTTCCTATAAACATGGGTCCGAAAATGCATACTTTCCAAGATACAGGGTGTTAAACTTTTTAAATAAAATAGGTTTTTTGTAATTATCTTGAATACCCTGTAACCGATTTTCTTGAAATTTTTCAGTGTTATTTCTAGTAATAAGGGCCAAAGTTAGGCATAATTAAATTAAAATTATTAAGTCCAGTGGCGTCTCACGGGACATCTTATCGAAAATAATTGTAAAAAATGTACGCCACTGACTTTTTGTAACTTTTTTTATTTTTTTTTAGAATAAGCAACTGAAAATACAACTTTTTTATCTCTTGAAATTTTTTTGTATCTTGCTTCGTTTTCGAGAAAAAAATAAAAACCACTTTATTGCATGTTTCTTGGGACGGAATTTTTGAATTTTGACGATTTACTGAGCAAAAACAGTTAAAGATAGAGCAAAATTAATTTTACTTTCCTATCTTAACTTTTAAGGACTATCTAATGACATTAAAAAGTGAAGGTCAACTGAAGATTAAAGAAGGTGAATGTTGAACCTAAATGTTGGACACCCTGTATCTTAGAAACTATGCATTTTCGGACCCATGTTTATAGGAACTTTTTTCATATTTTTCAATGAGGAATCACCTCCTTAAATGTTTTACACTTATTTAGTTACACCCTGTATAATGTTTAAAGATATGTGCCATTTCAAAAAAAATGTCTTTGCTAAGAATAATGGTTTGGTAGAAAAAAATACGATTTTAATTTAAAGTATTAAAACTAAAACATACATTTCTTTATAGCGTTGCTGTTTATATAGACGTGGCGTCACTAATAAACGTGGGTGCTTTTTTCTTTTTTCTTTTACAAAAAGCTGTTGGCATGTAAAGCGGTAACGCTACCTCTATTAGGTATATGCTCTAAAGGTTCCTCAAATAAAAATCCTGAATTTGTGATATTAAACGCACTTTATCTACTCGTAACGTCACTCTTCCTGATTGGTGTTTCCGGATTTATGGCGCGCCATTTATTTTATAGTATGGATTGTGGAGGGGAGGATAACCATCTTTTATGGCGGACAAGTTGAAAAAATGGCAATCGGAATGTAGCAAATTGGGATGGCGCCACAGTAGCCAGTGGAGAGATTTTGGTATTTCTTTCCTTTTATTTTGTATCTATCTGTCCTTTTTCATTTTGTATCTCACTCTAATAATTCATGCTCATTGGTTAAAAAATCTCCTCTGGCTACTGTGGCGCCACCTTAAGTTGCACCTTTCGATGGACACTTTTTAAAACATTCAGATGGTTATCCTCCCTCCACCATCCATATTTTATAGATTTATTTTAGGGAAATTCACAAAGTTGAAATAAACACGTTCTTTAAAATGTAAAAATCTTATTTCAGTATAATAAATACAAAATAATATTCATTTTTGGATGTTGTCATCATACCTATTTTTTAAAGAGTTAATGGATGTTCGCAATTTTGACTTAAATGCATTAGTGCAAGACTCACTTATTATCTTTTTTGTTAGTTGTTACCAGACACATCTGGTTTACTACATTTTTCTTGTTTGCTCCGTAATCATCCACTAATTCTCTCTTGGTCCGTACTAAAAATTAAGTAACCTCGTTGACGTAATGGGGTTATTTAGGGGCGTTAAAGTTGGGCGACAATAAATTACTGTACAGAAGCCCCTGGAAGAAAGTAGAGCATAATTGTAATTAGTAATTTTAAGCCACATTTTTATAATCACCATGCTCTTTGTTAGAAGTAGATGAATTTGTAGTCATGGAGTTTAATGTGTTTGTGATTTTAGAAGGAAATAACTGGTTGGTAAATAAGTTTTACTTTGCCATTTGATAAGTTGTGGCGCTTTTCGTTTTATAGTTTTATTTTTATGGAAATACTTTTTGGACCCACATGTAAAATTTAGAATAAAGAAAGAAATCCCTATTGATATGCAGGATTCTTAGCAACATTTGGAGTGTTTTAACTGGTTAACCATTAATCACGTGAGGCTTAAACCGAGAGGGTAGGGGGGCTCGAAAAAAATCACTAAACATCACCAGAGGGGTGGGAAGGGGGTGTAGTGAAAATATCACGTGCATTTTTTTTGTTTAATGTGCCATTTCCACCGACAACCGAAAAGCTTGCGAATTTAATGTCTATCTGAATATTTTTTGTAACGGTTCTTTATTTTCTAGAATATTGTAAAAAAATAAACATAATAATACATTTTGTATCAAAAAATACAAGTCATAGGGGATGGGGCGAGGAAGGTAATATAAAACCTCACCAAGTATTACTAAAGAGAAGGGGGATAAAAATTCGTTAAAAAACATCACGTGATTAATAGACGACGACGATACAGTGTGTCCCGTTTTTTATGAATACACCCTGATATTTCAGTTATAAATAATGCGATTTTCTTCAAATTTCGAGACAGATGGTATGTTAAAAAATGAAGTAATTGGTAAAGTAAAAACTTTTATCCACCATTGGCGTGCAGTCTTGGGCGGTAAAAAATACTGGATTTTTTAGGAAAACGATATTAGGGCTTATTCTAATATTTTTTTCTGTCAGATTTAGAATCAACATCCCCAAAAAAAGAATAATTTTTATTTTTAAAATGACAAGCGCCATTTTTCTAGATTTGTAAGTAGTTTTTAGGTTGTAAAAGCTTATATGAAATATGGATTTTATATAATTTTTGCCTTTGGCTAAGAACCCATAGATATTTCAGCCTAAGCCTGGTATACCTATTATTAAAAATAACTTAAATGTTTTCATTATTGTACTTTCCTCTTTTAAGCATACATATATGACCAAGCAATTTTGAACAGTAGGTAATGCATTAAAGTTTATATCATAACAAAATTACCAAACTTTAAATAATGTTATTAAAATATTGTATAAAACAATATGGCAAAATTGCCTAAAATAAAATTTATAATGTATTTTAAATATACATACATGGTTAGGTTATATTAAATATAAATAATTAAAAAAAGTCCTACATTTTATTTTATATGGCTCTAAAAACAAATTAAATAAATACACAGGGTATTCAGAAAGGTAAGTCAAAGTAATGTAAGTACATACTTAGACCTTAGAATAGGGCCGGGATAACCTATGCACTGAAGCCGCTCGACTTATTGTGCTCCCTGTCTTTTTACGCCTGGGTGATGTCAGCCAGATGGGACCTACAGCTTAACGTGGGTTCCAAACCACGGTCCTATGAGCGACAACTTAAGACCTCGTCCCCACCCAGGGGGCACTACTGAACCTACCAACTGAGTAGGGTCCGAATGTCTACGGTTGCGCAGGACACGGCAAATTGTGTTTCGGCGCCTTAGTCCTTGCTGGCTATTAGCGTCGATACATTTTGCACTTTGTCCGTCTATTGTTGAGCTAACCACTCAATTTCTGACCTTGGCCGCTGGCAGGATTTGAACCCACCTCACGTCGATTGTGCGCTCAACGACCCAACGCTTTAACACGCTAAGCCACCATCAGACACCATGTAAATACATATTTCATATAAAAAAATCTATATCTAAACGTATATAATTTATAATTTTGGAACTGTTTCCACAGTACCAATGATATTAAGGCAACTAAATAACCTTAAACTAATGCTTCTTTTCGTAAACGGCTGTTCAGAAAGTTGGAATTATACAGGTTCATACGATTTTTCTTTATTCATTGAATGCATTTTTAACACAGCTGACAAATTTGGTATTTTGCATTGATCCTACATCATTTTTGTATAAAAAAGGTATACCCTATTTGCGAGGACCTTTTTTTGGGTACAACATTCGATTACCTTCTACTTTCAGGGGGCCCCCACAGGCTTATTACCTCAGGATCTCCACACCTCTAAATCCGAACCTGTCTATTTGAATCGTTATCTTGGACCGTTTTCCATAGACTAACATTTTAAATCCAGGCGTACCAGCATGTTGGTATAGTCGTATTTGTCAGCGCTGAATTTACATAAATCACTTTCTAGGTTATGACTACATGCATAACTTGCAAACTTAAGAAAAAAATGCGTTACTTTTAGTCTATGAGTTCTTTATTAAATATATCATAAAAATATAATTTTGAACATTGTGCACTTTGAAACTAACACCCTCATTTTGCAATTGCGTTGTTGTTTTTACCGGAGCAGCGATATAGCGTTTACACATTAGAACCTTGGTATTCTCTCTCTGTTCAAATCGAATGAAAACAGTTCAATATTTTATAATAACTTTAAATAAACATAAAAAAATAAACCGACCTTAAAAAAATAATAAAAGTTACACAAAAAATTTGGATAATAACATAAAATTAATTATAAAAAGCTTTTGTTTATATAGTTATTAACATTGAGCAGTTTAGTACATATGTTATTACAAGACTTCCTGTCCGGTTTTTTAAAATTATTTTTAATGTCTCCAAAGTCGTTATTTTGAATGATTATTTTTCACTTTTTAGTTTATTATTATTACTAACTCTTTGGTTCGGTGAAAAAGGTAAATTTTACCCCAAGGCTGTTGATTTTCCTTTTTAACCGACTTCATTCTTGCCATCTTGAGCACCTCCTCCTTTTTTAAAGTCGGTTAAAAACAGCTTAGACAAATCTGTCAACCACCAGGGAACCACGGTTTTGTAAGTTATCATATCTCCGGCTATCTAAACTCGTTTCACGTAAACCCTTCCTGGATAATCCCAGTTTGCAAATAAGACCACACAAGGCCCGATTTATGTGCGGATTATACAACTACTTTGTTATTATTTCGTGGGCCGGTAAATCATACTGGAAGTTTCCTAATATGTGACCACTAAAAGGACTAATTAACAACTTTAACAGCTTTCAGGATTAAGGACCTTTTGTTGTAACTGCGTAGTACTATAATATAGAGTTGAGCATAAAATCACTACCTGTGAATCATTCACTGTGAATAACATTTCACATTGACGACCTGTTAACACTTTAAAACATTACCTGTGAATGACTAAACTGTAAATGATATTTTTTAACATAATTATAAAATTAACTGTTATGTAAATGGCTAAACTGTTAATGATACTTGTTCACATAGTTATCAAATTAACAATAAGATTGCGAATAATTTTTTGCTTAATCCGTTTTGAACATGTTTTGTTTTGATTACTTAGATAGTATATACATTTATAATAATTATTATTATAATATTAGATTAGATTAGATTAGATTAGATTAGATTGGGAGGTGGATTGCATATCCTCTAACACTGCAACCTGCTCAGGTTTATTGTGTGTCCTCCGTCCATAGGTTAGAGCACGCTATCCAAGCCGGTCTGTTTAATCAGACTCCACAAGCTTGAAACTGGCCCTTTGGTATATCTTGCCGCTTTAGGTTTTTCTTCGCAGTGTCTACTAAGCCGCAAGGCCACCGAGCAAACTCCTTGGGGCCACTGGAGGGCTACTCACGAAGTAAAGAGGGAAATTAATACAAGGCAATATGTATATTTGGTCTATTAGTAGCTTAGATATGATCCAATCAGGGGCGTAGCAACCGCCGTATCAATAATACGGGGCCCCCAAACGTGTGTAAGCAAAAAGTTAGTTGCTGGCTGTCGGCTAAATTAAGGACCTTTTTTTCCTTCAAAAAAAAATTTTTGTTTTGCTCCCCTAACTTATTGTGATACTGGGCCCCTCCAAGGCACTCTATTCCAATGGATCCAATAAACTTTTAGCAAAAAGTAGCTACGTTAGCGCCTGCATACCTTTTTTGGTTCAACGAAATTTTGGGGTATTATCATAACTCGGAAAGTGGTAAAGATTGAATTTTGAAAATTAGGAATATTCCTAAAGTTGGCACACTTATTTTATTGCAATCAAGACAAGTAGGTCATTTTATTTAAATTCGATATACGAGTTCCATTTTACTTGCCCCAAAACCTCCAAATTCCGAATTATGTGCAGTTTAAGCGATTTTATAGAGATTTAAGCATTTTGTACTTTTTACTGAAAAAGTGGTGTAGTCAAATATTAACAACTTAACAATGGAATTTTAAAAATTTGTAAAATAAATTTGATCCGCGCCATTTAAAGTAACAAAATTAAAAGGGCAATTTAATTAAAAAGATACGCATAGCACAAAATCTAGCAATGATGCCGATATCACTGTTAAATTTTTGGTATGTCCAATTCATTATTATTGGATGGTCTTCTTGTTGAGTACACGCCTGGAAAGAATGGGACCGCTTCGGTCCTGGTCCCGGGGTATACGGGCTGACCCTGTTCAGCCCTATTGACCCCTATGAACTGGCCGATCGCCTGAAACAAAATAAAAGAAAAACCCCAAAACCCAAAAATTCTAATTAAAAACGACGTTTCGGTGGCAAGTCTGCCACCGTTGTCAAGTTAAAAAATTTAGTTAAAAAATAAAAATAAAATATTAACTAATATCTAAATTAGAAATGATTAAAATTTAGATTATTTTATATCTCAAACTGAAAATAGTTTGACATATGTGTCATGAGTGACAAGTAACTGGTGTATTTATTATTTGTAGGACAAAAAAGGTAATAAGTTAGTTGATTTTTAGTTTTCCTGAAGATACTTCAGTATCGAGCAAAGGCAACCAAGTGTTATTTAAATTAACTGAAATTGACGCTACACAATTATCTTTATTTAATAATATATACGCACTTTCTTTGATTTTGCGTTTTTTAGAACAAGTTTCCTTTGCTAAAATACTCGAAGCATCCCAGTTTATTCTATGATTGTTATCAAATGCGTGTTGGCAGATTTTTGATTTATGAAATTCTGTGTTTTTAATGTATGATCTGTGTTCTTTTATGCGTTTAGCTAATGGTCTACAAGTTTCACCTATATAAAACTTATCGCATTCGCAAGGTATTTTATAAATGACATTTTTTGTATTTTCATTAAAAAAAATAACAAAAAAACCATACAACTTAAATGAAAATACAAAAAATGTCATTTATAAAATACCTTGCGAGATGCGATAAGTTTTATATAGGTGAAACTTGTAGACCATTAGCTAAACGCATAAAAGAACACAGATCATACATTAAAACACAGAATTTCATAAATCAAAATCTGCCAACACGCATTTGATAACAATCATAGAACAAACTGGGATGCTTCGAGTATTTTAACAAGGAAACTTGTTCTAAAAACGCAAAATCAAAGAAAGTGCGTATATATTATTAAATAAAGATAATTGTGTAGCGTCAATTTCAGTTAATTTAAATAACACTTGGTTGCCTGCTCGATACTGAGTATCTTCAGGAAAACTAAAAATCAACTAACTTATTACCTTTTTTGTCCTACAAAATAAATACACCAGTTACTTGTCACTCATGACACATATGTCAAACTATTTTCAGTTTGAGATATAAAATAATCTAAATTTTAATAATTTCTAATTTAGATATTAGTTAATATTTTATTTTTATTTTTTAACCTAATTTTTACAACTTGACAACGTGCGACTTGACCAACGTCGTTTTTTAATTAGAATTTTTGGGTTTTTGGGGGTTTTCTTTTTATTTTGTTTCAGGCGATCGGCTAGTTCATAGGAGTCAATAGGGCTGAACAGGGTCAGCCCGTATGCCGGGACCAGTCCAAGCGGTCCCATCTTCCAGGCGTGTACTCAGCAAGAAGACCATCCAACTAAATGAATCCGCCTAACCAATATAGAGCATATCTCCAATTCATTATTTTTGAGATTTTGTGATGACATCTTTTCATGTTAATTAAGGGATTAATGTGTACACCATTGCCGGTGAAATGCAGTTCCTAGTATTATTAATATAGAACAGCCATTTACACAACACTTGTTTATTAAGTTGCAACTTCTTTAAATTTAAATAAAAAATATTTGAAAACACAACTTACAAAAATATGAATTAAGGTAGTTGTCGTGGTTCAATATTGTCAGAAAAATTAGATGCCCGCTGTAAAAGTACACAAACGAACGAAAGTGGTCCATAATATTTATGCAAGACTGAACCCGTTGAGATGTTACTCATCACAAATACTATCATATATTTTTGTAAGTTGTGATCTGGCAATGTCGCTTATGCACCACCAATAGATTTATTGCAGACTGAATCGTTGTACAGTGTACAGTATAGATTGATTCATAAATTCACAGTGTACCTACGTAGGGTGTTCGAAAAGTTTTGAGATATAGGTACGTATATTTATTTCATTTTTCAAAATAGTTTTCACCACATTGCATTCACTTTTCCATTCTAACAAACCAGTCACTGAAAATAGCTTTCCACTTTTCATTTGAAATTTCAGCGCATATTTTATCCCAGGCCTCCAGTAGCGCGTCTTCAGTTTTAAACTTTGGTCCTTTCAGTTGGTTCTTGACAAAAGGAAACAACCCAAAGTCACATGGCGCCAAGTCGGGGTTATAAGGCGGATGTTCCAAAAGTCTCAAGCCTGCATCTGTCAAAAATTGACTGGTAAGTTCAGCTCGATGAGGTGGGGCATTGTCATGATGAACGTACCAGCTAGCGAGTTGCGAGTTTGGGCGAATCACTCTTAACTTTTCTATAAGTTTTGAAAGGCATACTGTAGTGTACCAGAGAGCATTTACGGTCTTCTATTCTCGAAGCACAACACGTTCCATTATTCCTCTTGAACCAAAGAAAACAACTGTCATTATTTTTTTACAGGCCTTGATTTGCGAACTTCGGTCGGAGTTTCTTCACCTTCGAGAACCCATATCTTATTCCGTTGTTTAGTTGGGACGTCGTAATAATAAAGATAAGTTTCATCTCCCGTGACGATCGACACTATGTCTTTAGATTTACCCTCCTGGAATATGAACATCATTTTTTTACACCAATTCACTCTTTGTGTCTGCTGCTCGGGAGTTAACTTGTGTGGAACCCAAAGAGTACAAATTTTTCTAAAACCCAAGTGCTCATGTATGATCGCGTGTAATGTTGCTAAACTTACGTTCAATGTCTCTTCTAACTGTCGATAGGTAATTCGTCGGTTTGTTTCTATAACTTTTTGGACGGCAGATATGTTTTCTGGGGTAACTACTTCACACGGTCGACCTGAGCGTGAAGCGTCTTCAAGCGAAAACGAGCCCCGCTGAAACTGTTTGTACCATCTGTATATGGTCGAACGAGATGGATTGTCATCACCAAGTATAGGCTTCATTTCTTCTAAACACTGTTCTTGAGATAACCCACGTGAAAAGTTGTATTTCAAAATTGCACGGCACTCGATAGTCGTCCACGACGCCATTGCGCTAAAATCGCTGGACACGAACTGTCGCAAAACTGATAGTTTACTAATAACTATGTAGGACTACGACATTTCATGACATGTACAAACAAAAAACATAAGTGTTACTTTTCTGCACCTTTTAGTTACAAAGTATCTCAAAACTTACTGAACACCCTACGTATTTACATTTTTATGCTTTTGAATTTACCCCGTAAACAATATCTATATTCGCTTACAGCATTTTCAAGTTGTCTCTGTCCGGGTTGCTAGTAGCTATGTATGTTTAATCCTTTAAATTGTTGAACTTTAAACTGTTTCTTGTTTTTTAAATAATTAGAGTTTTTATTTTTTAAATGAAAAAAAAATATTAAAAGAGCATTTTTTATAAATTAGAAACGAATACAGAACTTCCAAGAGCGTATACCATCCATGTTAAATATACAATTTTTAATTGACCTTATCTTAGATTCTAAGTGGTCCAATCGACTTTAAATTTTAAGGGTAATTGTGGTATTAAAATGTCTTTAGTACATACACAAAAATATAGAATTATGTGACGGTACTCCTATAACACATCAACTACCTTAAATCGGAATAGTTCACTAACAATAATAATAATAAACTTCATTATCTTTTAAAATTTAAGGCCAGGTACATTTTTTTTTATTTGGTCATAAAGTCATATTTATTATTCTTCATTTTAGTTTAAAGCTTTTATATTATTCAAAGTAGTAAAATTTTCTTGTTAAAATAAACTCGAGAACTTCATTTTCTTAGGATAAAATGATTTTTGTTTTGTCACAATTTAAACTTTCCTCAACTTGAAAATGCTAATTTAAACACAAGCCATCTGGCAAAACGTCGCTTTTCGAGCTTGTTGTCTTTTCTGATGATGTTTTTTGTTTATTTACTTACAAATAAGTTTTCCGAAAAAAAAAAGTTTTATCTGATTAAGTGAAACGCCTAGTATACCTATGCTGCCACTAATGCCTAAACATTAAGTAACATCTAATATTAGGTTTCATCGACATCTAGGTTTTCTTATCTTAAAAAAGAAGTAAACCAGGAAGAGTTATGATGAAGTCATTCTGTGTCTGATTGGGGGTAAAGGAGAAACGTTTTAATTAACTTTTGAGATACAGGGTGATAACGTTATTATCCCAAAGGTGGATATTGAGTGGCTCAAAGAGTTAATTTTGTTTTTAATATTTCAAGATGCCGCCCGTGGTGTCCTCTAGTATTTACAAAATAACCGAAAGCATCCAATTTTCCATCCAAAAAAAATTCGGAATTGAGAAGCGGTGTGGCTGCTAAAAAAAGCCATTTTTGACCGATATGAATAAATTTATTTATTTATTTATTGATACTCTTACAAACACCAAGTTTTACAGAAATGGTAATTACAGGTAAGAGAAAAATTACCTACTAACTAAATAACACTTACAACTATACAAAGAGCAAAGAATGGGGTTTGCACTGGAATATTAACCGCAAGATATGGATTTTGGAAAAGAGTAGTGTTTACCGATGAGAAGATTTTTTCAATCCTATTATAGCGGGCAGATTAGAGTATGTAGGCCGCAAAGTACACGGTACGAAAAAAGATATACTCAACATGTTAAAACAAGTGGAAGATTTTCTGTTAATGTATGAGGGTATATGTCTTTCAGAGGGCTAGGCATTTGCCACCGGATTCGAGAAAGATTTAATAAAGTCAAGCTTATATACACATACTCCAAAATGTTATGTTGCCATCCGTAAATAATATATTTGAACAAAGAAAAATTATATCCCAGCATGACAACTGCCCCGTCTATACAGCAAGGAGAGTTTCGGACTGGCTACTGGAAAATAACATTTCATTGTTACCTTGGCCCTCAAGAAGCCCTGATATCAATCCAATCGAAAACGTTTGGGGATATATCGTAAAGGAAATTAACAAGAACAATGATTTCCATCCACAAAACAGTGATAATTTGTGGAATAAAATTGAAGAAACCTGGAATAATTACAATTTTCACCATGCACAAATGCTGATTGCATCAATGCCCACACGTTTAAACTTATTAGTGGAAAAATGGTGCCTCTTTGAAATATTAAGCCAGTGGTTTTTCTTTAATATTTGAATAAAATAAACTATATATTTATTTTGGAGTCATGTATTATACTGAATATTAATTAAGGTAAGAAAACGGTAAAAAGCCAAGTTTACAAAATATTGAAAATTGACATAAAATGTTAACCTAAGTGTACGAAATTTTATTTTCGTCACATAACGTGTGTTAGGGTTTAGAAATCGGCCGAGAAGGCGTTTGCATCAGTTTTTGGGATGCAGAAAAACAATTGTTTATTACCTTCATTTACCTCAAATACCTCCTCCAATACAATTACCATCAAACTGCTAACTTCTCGGGTAACACAATAAACGCAGGTACCTGTTGAAACATTTTTGAGCACCTGGACGTAAAATATTTTCAGTAGAAAAAAATATTTTACATAAAAGAAAAAATCAGTGCTTCAATATTTCAATTTATTATTTGCCAAATTTAGCCCTCCTTGCTTTTAAGTTGTTCTCCACATCATATTATACAGGGTCGTGTTTTGTCCAAAAGGATATATATGAAGCAAATATCGATACGAGCAACCGTTTATGAGATTTTCCGGATTAAACGTTTTTATACCATACAAAATAAATCCCCTTACGCTTTATCTGGGATACCAGCTCTCTGGAAACTCCTGCAAGCTCTGAAGAATTGCCACCCACAAATTCCTTTGGCCAAAATACAACGATTTAATGTAATTTACCTGTAGTCGAAAGGTTGCTGGTTTGCAAGATACATTCCCATTTTAAAGCCCCAATGAAGGATAAAATTGCACCATGAAAATATCAACAAACGTAATCACAAAAAGACCTGCAATGGTGTGTTAGCAGTAACTCAAGGTCATCCAATAAGTACGACTAATACCATCTTAACTGAGACACTTATATTTGTTTATGTAGTTTTGTATAATCGTTTTATGTCGTTCTTGAAATGGTATTGTAGGAGGTTTAAGGTTAGCAAAACCATCACCCATGAAGCATAATAATTATTGTCCTAATTATTGTATTTTTTATGTAGGTTTGCTCTGGAATTCTTAGTCATTTAGTTCGTCTTAGGACATGATCATTACAATTGTATTTCCATACTTGGCTACTATTGTGTGTGGGTTGCTAGGTGCATTTTTATGTTGTTTTGTACAGGTGATCCAAAAGTTATCTCGAAACATGAAAGAGAATCTTCAAATCCTAATAATAATATATTAAATTAAAGTTTGCTCTAAAAAGAATTAGAGAACATAAATTTAGGAGTACTTGATTTTTAGTCAACAGTTATAGGTTTTTAAAAGCGTTCTCCAAGCTCAAAAAGTTTTTATCAATACAGAGTTTTAAAAAGAGTCCTGGTAAATTGGTTCCCAATTAGAAGAGTAGACACATAAGAGACCTTTTTTTTTTTTGTAGAGCGTGTTAAACCTGTAACAAGAATTATCATGTGCCTCATATAATCCGTGCACATAAGTGAATAACGTTAAAAATTCAACAGTAATAAGAGAACTTTTTCCATGTTAATTTTACTCAACACTTTGGCTGTCGTTGGGGTTTAATTAAGTGTAAAATTTATAGCTACAATTTGGCACGAATTTATGTTATTTATTTTTTTTTATTTATATACTGTCCACGAATAGAGATAACAAGAGGACAAATGGACCAAAATTTCATTTTTCAAAAAAAATCATTATTCATAAAATTTTTTTTTTTTTTTGAAGGAATTTGAAAAAGCAGGTATTTGAATAGCAAGTTGTAAAAGCTTTTAGGTCATTTTATTATAAAAATTTAAAATAATTAATTTTTGATAACTTCAAAATCAGTTGAATCTTTTTGATACCCTTGTAACTTTAATAAAGTTATTTAAATTGCTATTCTAAATACATTTTTTTAAATAATATTTTGCTTAAAAATGAAAAAAGGGTAGTTTACTCTTAGGGAAAAATCAAGTTTTTGCGAATCCTGTATACAAAATCAACATTTTCTCTTCGTGAGTGCTATTTTTACAAGCAAAAATTTTTATGAAGAATGACTTTTTTTAGAAAAATTGTATGTGTGTATATTTTGAACCTGAACATACCTTGAACATACTCTAAATAAGGACCACCACCCTCGGGACCACCCTAGTGGTCATAAGGCATAAAGCCATTAACATTAATATGTAATTCGGAGCCTCAAAAGGTCGTATGTATGTTGTCAGGCAGACACCAATTACCTAGAAGGGTTTATGTATCTTGAATGGTTTTCATTCATTTATACTGCTTGAGCATGCAGTTTTGGTACATAGGCGATTAATAGAATAACGAAACAAGCAGTATTAGCTAGCTAGTTACGCATGTTTACATGCCGGGATTGTCTCTGTTCCTCACATTGCCTATGTGTTATGTTACTTAGCTCAACCTGTATAACAATTTTACATTTATACTATAACGTGTGTGTAGATTTTGACATGTTTAGACGTAGATTGTATTGTTTATTTTTTCACGGATTTTACTTCACAAGCAAAAAAGATTTATTTTTTAATTTATAAAAATAATCTGCTTATGAGATTAAAAAAAAAACAAGTAAATTTAACAACCATATACCAAAATTATTATTTTTTTATCTTAAAAGGTTAAAAAGTTATAGGGGAAAATACTCTATATAGATATTCGTTATTAAACCCTGATTAACCATTAGGCTAATTAGCCTGCAGCCTGGGTTGCGAGAATTTGGGGGAGGGGGCTAAAATCGTGAAGGGGACTTTTTTGTCCGCCACCCATTAGCCTATGGCGTTAACAAGTCTTAAATAGTCGCTGTTGATTGTAGTCTGTTTTTTATAATTAAAAAACTTTCGAAGCTTTGCTACATTTTTAAACCTAATTCGGTAACAGTGATAAAAAAAGTTGTTTGTTTTATTTTAAATTTAAACTGTACCATGAAAAAATAACAGACAACTCAATCCATTAACTTAGTTCCCTTCAGTAGTTCTTTTAAAATTTAGGTGGTGCATGTTAAATGAAATCATGAAAAAACATTACACATAACTGGCGCCTTCCTCTTTTCACAGGTACATTATGTTCTCGACTAAATCTTGTTAAGACGTTCAAACAATTTTTGTAAACTATA